>VZRF01015592.1:181220-215210 GCA_013396875.1 Vireo altiloquus
GATTCTCCAAAGTTGAACACTTATAAGATCAAGCTGGACAGGGTGCTGGGCCATCTGGTTGAAGCTATGCTTTTGCCAAGAAAAGCTGAACCAGACAATCCTTCAGGTCCCCTTCCAACCTGATATTATATAAATCTATAAATTCTTTTGATTATGAAACTAATTTTGTTCTGCACATGAACCGTAGGGGAGTAAACTCTGGGACAGGAAGCACAATAATTTTAATAGGATATGAAAAACAGACTTCTGTCAAACTCTACCCATTTCTGTCAGCAAAGGACAAAACTCAGGCTATTTCAAGAGTATTCTTGGTGATGTGGAAATCAGTGGAATTTTAAAAAATTCATTATTATTACAAGTAAAAAGAAACTTTCTACATGGAATTTTGCTAAGTAAGAAGCACCTAGAAATAAAATGCTAAAATTTAAATATTATACCCTTTCAAAAGCCTAGAGAATTGTCCCGTGCTGACATCTCTTCCTAAGGCTCATTTGGGGGATCACACATTTAACAGGGAGAATCCTATTATTTTTTATTAAATAGCTACAGTGTAGTGTGGACTATCATCATTTCCAATGTCATGACAAAGTATTGTGAATTAAAATTAGCCTTTGTCAGAGACTGATAAACTATTTTCCTGCCCTTTACTTCTGGCTGATTTTTCTTCTAATACTTTAACATTTCTGTTTTTGTGAACCTATAACCTTCCTGACATTAAGTGCTTCTACTCACTAATCAGCTGATGAAATCTTAAAAGAAGAAAGGAAGATGAAACTTTATGTCATCTACAAACTGTGAGACACATTTGCCGACAATTTTAAACTACTTTTATTACTGTTGCGCCCAAGAGTTATCATTAAGGACTGCAAATATAGGCCTTTTAAAAGAAGGTGGCAGTTAATTCTAGTATTTTAGTATTGGTCATGACACATCAATGAGTGTCCAACTTTCAAAAGATTTCTATAGTCTGTCTCAGAAGATCATTATTTTAAAAACTGCACTTTTCTTCTAGGGATAAATTAAAGACTCTGTATGATTAGAAGCCAGAAAAAAGATGATTTGAAATGGCTGTGTGTGTTTGTGCATATACAGAGTAAAGTTAGGAGTGCTTTCTGAAAAAGATAATACCAGATTGTCTACTGCCAAATCACTGGGCTTTGTAAAAATGTCCCTAGGCAATTCAGAGCTGTGTATTGTAAAAGGTCATCTGTAGCTAATCAACTGTCCCTGGTGATGCCTTAGGTTTTAACTTTTATATTTTTCAAATCCTGAACTGCTAGTGTAACTCTGAAGTTTCCTGTATCTTGTTAAGTGCTGTTCTCTCATGCTAAGATAGACATAACAAAGCCTCTCTAGTTTGCCCTCCAAGGGCACCCAGACCATCCTAGGCCCAAGAACTGTAAACCTTCATCTTGGGGAGGGGGGGAAAGCTTGGGGAAGTTGCATCATTGACTGGGTTCTGTTTGATGAATTTATGCTGATATAAAAGTGTGAAGACCTCGTGACCTGTTGTCCATTTTGGGATCCACTGAAGCAGGACCCTGTGGAGCCCAAAGTGTGCATCTGAAGGCCTTTCAAATAAATACCTCCTTTATTCCTTTATTCCTGTCTAGTCTCTGTTTCTAGGTAGCCATTTAAGGCATCAGTGGCACCATATGCATTCTGTGACAGGAAAGAGTATTTCAAACCAGGTAGACTGGTTTTGAAGATTAAATACTTCTGAATTGAAAAGTCATATCAAAAAATATATGTGAGTTCTGCAGAATGTGCTTCAAATAATCTTGTCTGATGTCTGGGCTATTTTCCTGCTCTCCACACAGAGATCACCTGGGTGGACTTTGCAATTTTAGAAAAACAGAGTGTTGTTTGTGAAAATGGTTATGTGATGGACTAGGAACTCGTAAGAGACAGTCAGAATCTATTTTGCAGGGTGCCTATTAGGGATCCAATAAAAATCATTAATAACTTTTGAAAAGGTTCCTTGATTTGTGAGCTGTTACTTTGTGTCATGGCTTTTTATGTGGAGGACAAAGTGTTAATATCCTGTGCTGTTGTTTTTGTTGTGAAAGCAATGAGAGAAGAATGCTTGGAATAGTTTTTATCTTTACACATTTGCATTATGAAGCTTTTGATTTCTTTTCTCAAGCAGAGCATTTTTTCTCAGCGCCCTGGAGGATCCTCTATCTCTCAACTCTTGTCCAGCAAAGGAATGAAATTTCTGCTTACAATGGAAATACCTTCTCAAAATCACACCTCTGATGTGAATTGTGTGCTTCCATAATAAACTGTTTCTCTTTGAGGAGAGAGAAAAAAACAGCTATGATTTTAAGTAGTAATTGTGTTCTTCAAGATATTCACACCTCAAGCAGACAACAGCTTTCCTATATTTAACCACACAAGAAAGAGGAGCACTGTGGTATCACCCCCCAACTTCTCCCTTACCTTTAGCTGTAGTGTAGCTTTGTAGTTTTTTGGGTTTTTGTTCGTGGCAGATGAGATGTGTATACTGAAAATATATTAAAAAAAAACGAAAAAAAAAAAGATTACAGATAATCAGCACTTCCTGTCAAGATTACATTGTACAGAAGAGAAGAATAGTACATATAATTAAACCTTCCTACCTTTATGGTTGCTAATTCTGTCTACAATGATCTCTAGGGCATTTTTTCTTATAATCACAAATATAATCAGCTTCCAACAGGGTTTAATTATTGCAATGTTCTCCCAGTGTTGTTGTTGAGATGGACACGACACATGTGAACCCCATCAACAACAGGCAAAAGCCCTTTATTTCAAGCAATCAGTCTCTTTTATAGTTTCTTAATGTTTACATAGTTTTAAAGCACAACAGACTTGATTTAGCCAATCAACACACACCCCTAGGTGAACACATGATAATCCCACAGCATGTTTTTCTAACTGTAATTCAGATATGCCTCTTTCCCACGGTCCTTCTCTAGCTGAAGTAACAGGCCTAAGCCATGTTTTTGCAAAGCAATAAGGCCTTCATTTTATAAAGTTTTACCTATATGCAATACTCCCAACCTCTATAAAAGCAGTGCTTCTACACCAAAATCAGTAGCCTTAAAAATTCCTTTGCAGGGAATAAAAAAGGACTTCAAATAGCAAAGCACAGTAGTTCAACTTTATAAACTGCATGATCCATGTGTCCATCTTTCTAAACACAGGGAATTTTTATTATTTCTTATTTCCCACTGTTCTGCCATTTGCTCATTCTTTTACCAATATGCTAGGAGATAGAACAAAATAGAAAAATGTGTTGTGTCCATGCAAAAATGTTTAAGTAAGTTTTTCGGTTGACATTTGCAAGGAATACTTGAAAAATGTTAGAAATCCCCATTAGAAATAGTGATTATTTTCATTTTAAAGATATCAATAATGGCTTTTACTTGCAACCTTGTTTCTAAAATCAGCCACATCATGAGCAATCACTTTTGAGGGCAGTGCAATGGCTATCTTCTCTTCAGCTGGGTTAGTGGTATTGAAGCTGCTATCTCACTCATATAACTGCAGTGATTCCACTTGCATTCCTACTTACATGTGCATAGAAGCTGGTATGTGACACAAAGGTAAGCATACAGCACAATCATTGTCCAAAAAAGTCAAAGAATGAACAGTTGAGTTGTGACAATGGAAGAGCACAGCATTTCTGAGCACAGAGATATTCACTGTGTCTCGGATATTATGACAATGCAGACAAGGAGAAAAGCATATAAATACTTATCTGTCTCCAGCAGACCTTAAAATTAAGACAGAATGCATAGTGAAAACTCGTGCAAATCTTTCACTTCTATTCCAGCTATAGACTGTAGGTGTAGGTTAAACCTATGCACAGATATCTAACAGAAACTTCTGATGGGTTTAGAGACAGAAGAAGGAGCTCCTACTTGCCAGCTGCATCTGGTCTTCTATCATAATAATCAGCTGGCTAAATCTAGAGCAGTGTCCAGCACTGGGACAAAATTGGGAGGGAGTTGCAACCCTTGACTGACCCCCATCCTAGTGCACAAACCTGACCTTACGGTCAGAGATCTGCTGCTCTTGGCAGATCAGTGTTGCATTGGCTTTGCTGGTTTAGCTTTGAGGCTACCGTGGTGACTGGCTAGGTCTCTGTGCCCAGCAGAATAGATGTGCACATGTGGTTGTATTGTGCCGCCTGTCTTCTTTGTCTACAAATTAACAGTGCATTGAATGATGCTTTAATGTTTTACGTATCTTTATGGCTTACAGATCTACAGAGGAGAATCTGTTTAAGAGAAGATTAAAATTGGGACTAAACTGTGCATGTTCTCCAAATGAGAAGTGCATTGGCAGAGATTATTGCTTTTGTGAGCATCATTGCGTATAGAAAAAGAATAGAAGCTGGCAAATATTAAAGAACAAGAAAAGGCATCTCCTCATAAATAGTACCTGTTTGTGGTGTCCAACTCAAAAAACCACAGTTGGAGAAAAGGATGAATTCTTGGTATTTGTAGTTCATGTACAAATACAATTGCTTTTATGCTACTGTGCCCTATACTTCCTTTAAATGTCTGTAATGGTGCTTTTGAGAACAATTCTTACTCTCTCTCCTATTAGCTGCTTGTAAGTTTATAATTCCCCCATTTTTCATTTGAATGCTGTCATAAAGAAGCAGAACTAAATCTGATTTTTTAGACCAAGTCATTCTGGATGAATTGCTAGTGTAAACCAAAGTGCCAGTGAGGGCAACTTTTTGGAAATACCTTAACTTTTATATTTGTATAAGTATACTTACCTATACTTATATCAAACTCAAAGAATGACACTTAGTTTGGAGAAAAACTGTTGTAAGGAGAAATTTAGGATGATTGCTTTTCTTTGCAACAGAGAGAAAATTGCTTATTCAACCAAAATAAAGTATGTTTTAGTAGGAGAAATACAATTCAGCTGTAGCTATGGGCTCAGGAGAAAAATTGCTAGGTTTTGACTCTTTATGAAGGTTTTGACTCTGCACATTAAAATCCCTGATTCCTATTTTAGAATAGATCATAACTTACAGTCTCCTCAAAGTAAGAGCAGGACATTGGTTTAGTACTACTGTAGAAAGAATGTTTGCAGAGAACATTAAAAAAAATTTTCCTTGTTGATCTTTTGCTTTGGCAAAGGCCAGGTTTTTGCCTCTGCGGAGCAGCTTAAGCTCACAATAAAGTAGGGAACAATACAAAGACTGTTTCTTCTGTCATACACTTCTATGTTCTTTTCAAAGCTGTCAAAGTAAAAAAGAAGAGACCAGGAGTAGAGTAGAGAAGCAATCTTCTCTGGGACAACATAATCCAGTTTTAAAACGGGAGAAAGATTATTTTCTGATGTAAAAATATGAGTATGGCTCTGGTTTTCTAAATGTAAAGAAGTCATGAGGTATATGGCAGGGAGCACAGACGAAAAAATACCCATACTAATTTTACTTCATTCCTTCAGACTCTTAGGTTTATAATATTTCTAACCATCAGGTAGATTGGGACATTTTTTTGTACAATGCCCTGAGTTTCCAAGCCCTTTTCAAGTTAGCATACTCGTTCAAACAGTGTCAACGAAAGCAACCTGTATAGCAGCAGTGCTTTGTGAAGTCAGGCAGTCCCTCTGGAAAACTCATTCTTCTGTGTGAAAGACAGTGGAGCTTTAACAGAAAATGAAAGGGTACTGCAATTCTGTAGAAAATAAAAAAGTAATTTCAAGTGCCACACACAAAAAATTGTACATAGACTCTGACTTTGTAATCTGTTAGAAAATAAGTTCATCATAGTTTGTAGCTTCAGTGAATTGTTTTCACTGAGAACGTTCTGTGTAGGTGAAACATTGATTCAATTGAAGTTCAGTGTGATAATTCTACTCTGTTTTGACATCTTTTATTAATGAGAAAATTCTATTATGTTTTAACACTTGGTGCTCTTCATATTTGTCTAGACCATGAGATCCCTAGATCTAATGACTGTAACACCCAGAATACTTAGTAAGATGCTTTTCTCTGCTCTCCTTTTTGTTATTTTTTAACATTAGTTTCTTAAAGTCAGGAAGGCACAAATTGCTAGAATTACATTATTATAAGGGTTATTACATATTGCTAGTAGCTTGTAAGTAAAACAATACTGCATTTTGTTATATTAAGTTCTTATGAGATAAATTACTGACTTTACATCTTTAATTTACTTCAATACGTTCAAAATAGCTTGGTTTTTTGTTTATTTTGTTGGGGCTTTTAAATCTGGATTTCAAAATCCATGCAGAAGCTGCAGTTTATGCTGTCTGATATACTCTTAGACAGTAGTTGTATTAATGTGTTTTAAAATATTCTTTCACTGTTCATCTGCATTGAATGAGACAGAGAACCTATTCGAATGGGAAATAAATACGTGGGAAATTTTAGCCATTATTTTTCCTCTGTTCAAAAACTGGACATTCATCTGGACAAATGCCTGTTAAGGATTACCGTGAGGATTCAAAAAGAAAGATGGATTTGTAGAAAACAAAAGTATTTCTGAAATTGTCCAAAGGAGACTATAGTAATTGTACAAGTGATCAAAAGTCGTGTCCAGTAAGAGTATATTCAGTAGGAGGAGCTGATGTTTATCCAATAAGACAGTTTCTGTCTAAACTTAAAAGCTGAAATAAACTTGATTTCTTGTTGTTCTTTTTCCTTTTCATCTCCAGTAGGTATATATTCACTGAGAACATAATTTTGCTTTTATTATGTATAGCTTATTGTCCTCTTGAAGGATATCTCTTCTTTATTTTAACATGAAGCAATGTTAGTGGCAGGTAACTTTATATATTTTTCTTTTTGAGCAATTATCATTTGTAATACATCATTTAGATGTAGATGTAGTGGTAGTTAGGATCACTCAGGGTGTGTTTTCAACCATGCATATTGTGCAAGTTCTCCTATTTACCACTGCTCTCGGGATTTTTTACTTAATGACCTTTACAGTGAGTAGTTTCTTTAGTATCTTCCCTGACCTTTGGGAGAATACTTTGAATATATTTTCCTTCTCATTTTCAATTTCTCTCAGCTTTNATATGATGATGGGTTTTTTTCCCTCTTTTTCCTTTGCAGAAAGTGCTGTTCTAATACCAACACGTGAAACTGACTGAAGTCTGTTTTGGTTTCGTCACTATGTATCCTTTGGAATCATTCCATTTTAGTGACTTTTTTTCCCCCAGAACCATTTGGTCCTTATTCTCCCCTGTAGCATGTGCAAACCTATTTTCTTACTAGCAAGGATGAACTTGTATTTAGCAGCTATTCACCAAAGCCTTTTTAATGTGGAGGATGTTCAGATGGATAAGCAGACTTTGTTTTTCTCTAAGCTTATGTTTAATATATATAGACCTACCACTTTGCTGTAAAGGCAGCTGTTGCTGTGATTTCTCTTTGGGTGCCAATCTGTTAGTCAGTCAATGTCTCCTCAGGAGGAAAACTTTATGACTTGTTGATCATTTTTCAGTTGTTTTGCTTAACTGAAAATAATAATCTAGACTTAATGAGCATGTCTGTCTGTCTCATTTTGACTGGACAATCGTGATGGAGTTTGTTTCTGTTCTTCCTTGTACAGCATGTTTTCTATCATCAAATATTACATTATAAAATCTGGAGTTTGGGTATATGAGCAAGACTTAGCCCACTTGTAACTTTTTGCACAAAGGATGTATACATGAATTGCAGGGCTTTATGTTTTTGAATCCATGGTGAAGGTTTGACATTCATTTTTATGTCTACCAAAAAGCTCTATCTCAGAATAAAAAACTGCAAAGATCCACCTCATAATTTTCTTGTAATCTCTTTAGATATTACTATAATCTTTTCATCTTCTGCCAACCATGTCTTTCATACTGGATGTCTTGCATATCAGATAAGTAAGTAAGAAGCTGTTTGCTTCATTATTTATTTTCTTCATTATTTCAGATATGATTTCTTCAAATAATATTACTGTGAAATTTGTTATGAAGTCTGCTGATAATACATGTATTTGTCTCAGCTGATTTTCATGGGTCCAAGTATAATGCTTTGAATTTGATGTTTGTTGTGTTTTGACAACAGTGGACCTAAACGTGAGTTCAGACGTGACTGTGCCATTAAATAATTTCCAGTGTTGCAGTGACCTGTGTAGTTTCTACAGCTGAGTATCAGAGAATCATTTGAGATGTACAATAATGAACCATTCTATTCTGGGGGGTATTTACCTTCTATATTGTTGTTTCCTGAACTGTTTAGCTGGCCCATTATTAGGGTTTGCCACTGCACTACCTAGCTCTGCTGCCAAGCATAGCATCAAAAGATAATGAGCTTGGAAGGGACCTGAGGAGATCTTAGCCCATCTCCTGCTCCAAACAGGATCAGATGTGAGATTAGACTAGCTTCTTCAGAGATTTATACAGTCAAGTCGTAACTACACAACATCCAGCAGAATTGCACACAATCACAAATGAGCTGGCGTTTGAAGGACCTTGGAGAGAATGCAGTCAAACCCCCATACCAGCTCAAAGATGAGTATGTTGCTTAGGGATGTCTCCAGTCAGGTTTTGAGTATCTCCAGATGTATTTATTTTGGATGGAATAAAGTTACTTTTCTTTAGAGTAGCTTGTATAGGGCTGTGTTCTGGATTTGTGCTGAAAAAGTGCTGATAACACAGGGGTGTTTTCATTATTGTAGAGCAACCCTTATGCAGCATCAAAGCCTTTCTGCTCCTCAGATTTCCCCATCAGTGAGGAGGCTGGGGGTGCACAAAGATTTGGGAGGTGACACAGCTGGGATAGCTGACGCCAGCTGACCCAAGTGACATTCCAGACACACCACATGGCATCATGTTTGGCACATAAAGCTGGGGGAAGAAGAAGGAAGAGGGATGTCTTTGGAGGCATGACATTTGTTTTCCCAAGTAACCCATACACATGATGGAGCCATACATCTCTATAGGTTCAAGGGAATTCTCCTTCCCGGGTGGTGAAATATGCATACATTCTTGCTGAAATTAACGCAATCCCTCTTGGCACATTCTACCAGTCTCTATAGGATTTTTGGATAACCTGCCCTTAAGTGTGTTCACCAACTTGCCCTGAGACCTATTGCTTCACCCCTGACAAGAAGCTAGATAGAACTGAAACCATCAATGCCCAGCCATGTCACAGCAAGGTGAGGTGTCACACCAGGAAAGGTGTTTTGCCTTCTCTTTCATCAGTTTGCTTATTTGGGTCTGGAATAATGTTTAGATGGAGCTTCCCCACACCCCCCCTACAACGTCTAGTGAAACAATGTGCAATTTCTGATCTGCTTCTTTCTTTCTGACTCTTTTCTGCTCTTCCTGATTACAGCCATACTATAGCTAGCCACATTGTAGTCCTTATATTTTTAAAAGCTGCTTCAAGGAGTTTTTATATTTATTTGCCTGTGAGATGTTCAGCAGACATTGGGTTAGTCCATCAGCACTCTCTGTTGACATTATTGAACACTTAGGCATACATTTAGCATTGCTGGCTTTGAAAGCTTGAAGAATTTACATACCAGGGATTTGATCTTGTCAGTCTCTGCTCATGCAGACAGTCCCATCTTTAAAAAATGAAGTCAAAGGACATATCTTGAATGAGGTAGGTTGGGTACAGTCCTTCACAAAAATACTCAGAAAAGCTCAGAACACACTCCAGGGGCAGAGACCTTTTCAAGGAAGGAAGAGCCTGCTCAAGAATATGGTTTTCCATATTTTTCAGTATTCAGTTCTTCATATTCAACTTCAGTAACAGCAAAACTCAAATCTAATTCAGAAAAACTGATGAAAGGTAACTGGCATTTGGGAAATTTAAACCTCTAATTAGCGAGAAGCACTTTTTACAGCATTCACTGAGCAGTGAGCAGCTTGAACCAGACCTCATAATTTGTCAGTAAGATCCATCAACATGTATGTTGAACATGGAAACATAATGGGAATTTCTACCCAGTTTTCCCAAGTAATTACTTACCGCTTTAAAATAACCCACAGTTGTGATGCCTTGAAAACACTTATCAGGAAGAATTAATTTTATTTCCCTGCAAATATTTAACAATTATTACAGTGTTTCCTGGAATATGGGCACAACACTGGCTCCTTCCCTTTATTTGGGATAGGAGGTACAACAGATGGAATACGATTGTTCTAAATGGGTATTGATGTGTTATCAGACATATCCTAGAGAAACTTGCACTTAGACCTACAAGCGTAGTAATACTTTCTCTAAGGTAATAGCATAAGCCAGAGTTTATTACGCAAGACAGGATTTCTGCTCTCTGTTATTGTACCACAGTGAGGAGACTGGCAGTGGTCAGTAAAAGATGTAGCTCAGAGGACAATATTTTAACTGTAGGTATGTTCATATGGGACACAGTGAAAAAACCCAGCAGCGTAAATTAAACTGGCTCTGAAATAATTGTTCCTGTTAGCAGTGTATCCAGCACAGGAAGTAATACAGCCGTGAAGCTAGGTCTATAAACACCTGCTGTAACTTCACTGTGTCTCTATACAGTGGCATTTAATACAGATTTATCACCTGTTTTCACTGTGATGTCCAATTTTGCAAGAGCTTGTGCTGTTTCCTGGGTAAGATACTGCTCTCTAGTATGTAAATCACAGCACCTAGAACCTGGCCACATGGAATGCCTGTTAGTAGGAGACACAAATTCTTCATTACACTGTCAGATTATGAGACGTGAAACAAAATTTCCTGTCCGTAGTGATCTGTCCAAGTGTGCTCTTTTGGTTATTTCACCCTGCACAGGATAGACTTGTGTTATAGCAGAATAAGGAAATGGAAAGATGGAAATCTTAGTAATTTTGAGGGAAAATTTATCATTCTTTTTGGGACACAAAGAGAGCAAGATCTTGAAGTGGCTTCTCCACAGCTATTTACAGTAGATGGCTCATTAATGTTGAGTTTCTCTTCCCAGGTTCATAGCTTCTTTAAAGACATTGCCTATCTTCAGCATGACAACATATCTTCTAGAGTCTTATGCCTATACGTGACACCAAAATCCATCCCTTTACCAGAATCAGTGTTTCTTGAAATACTTAGCTTCATTAATGGCATTAGATCTTTCCATAAAAGGTTGGAAAATAACAGCAGTGAATTCTCACTGTAAATTCCCACTCTGAGTCACTTTCCACTTCAAATCACCATCCTTGCCGGTAGTCTGTTTAATGCCAGATACTATCCCTTGCCCTTTAAAGGGCAAGAAATCTGCAATATAACTTCACTTTTGACTTTTGATTCTGTTGCATTAGAGGACTCATGAAGATTCACTTCAAATGGAGAGAAAGGAAAGTTATATTAATACCCTAACAGGAGTTTTTATAATGCCATTCTGCCTGGCTGGCAGAGCAGAACAGTCTCTCACAGTCTATCTGACTGGCTAATGGTTGAGTTGCAGTACACATGCTTTCTCTTCTGAGTAGCTGTGGGTGGGTGCTGAAAACAAAATGTTATGCTTGCTGGCAGTTAGCAAAGAATGTTTTCAGCTGTAGTGTAACAAAAAGTTTGTCTCATAATTTGGCCGTGAAGTTTATTTTAGTGCCACATTGCTCTCTGAGTGATATAATTATGGCTCACACAAAAGTCTTTCCAGTGATTTATGACCTCCCAAAATTACTGTTTTGCCTGGTATTTTCTTCATCAAAAGTAATAATTTTAAATGCAAAAATTAAAAGATAATCCTTTCAACTTGAGTTATTTGAGCATGATAAAATGAGCTTCTCCTGCTATTAAAAAAAGTTAAACTTTTTTAAGCTGAAGTGCTTTGAAAAACTTATATATTTTTTTCACTAAAGATGTTTTCTTCAAGGCTCAATATTCACAGTTCAAGAAAGTGTAGCCTTAAATGAAAAGTTTAACACAGATATTATACTCAAATATTAATGCATTCTTTTACTGCTTTTCTAAAGAAAAAAAGAGAAGTGAAGAAGAAAAGACAAATTGCACATCATTAACAAAATACAGCTCTTTTGCACATTGGCTCAGTCACCATACAAATAAAGACCACAAATTCTTCTCATGCCTCTAATAATAGAAGAAATGAGCCATTATGAAAATAAATTGCCTTCAGTAAAATCCCGCAAAAGATCCTACCAAAAAGATGACACAGAAAAAAGAACACAGAAAGAGTCAAGTCATAAATTTGGTAGTAACATATGCCAGATGGATGCTCAGAAAAAGAGCAGATCATAACCTGATATTAAAACTGGGGGTTTTATTAAGTGTAACCCAAGAGTTAATAAAAAATCTAGAACCCACATAAGTCTTCGATTAAATTATGGAAATTTCCAAATCTGCCATAGTGATAGATAAAGCTATAGATGCCTTAGAAAGGAAGTGCCTGAGAGAACCAATTAGTATTAAGTGGAATAAATTCATAACAGACAGGACCAGTCAGAAATGTCAGCGTTTCTATATTTCTTGTTATTTGTGAAATAAGATGGAAGTATCTGGGGTATGCTTTAAAAATGGTAGTTACACCTTTAGATAATTAAAGGAATATGTAAATAGGTCTGAATGAAAGAGCCGTCATGTAAAAAAAAGTGTTGAGAAATAAACCTGGTCGTAGACAGGAAGTGCTAGAAATAGTCCATCTGACAAATATCTCTGAAAAACTTTCAGAAGCCTGGAGGTACTTCAAATTCTTCTTTAACTTTTCTTGTTTATTTGAATTTATGTATTCTTTCATGTTGCTTGTGTGGGTTTAATTGAGTATTTCCAATTTATGAGTCGAGTATGAAAAATTAATATAAATTATGGGGTACAGAAAATTGTAATAAGCATAACTGGACTGTCAGTGCTGTCAACAGAAAACAGTATTAGTCTGGTTTCTTGCAGGCAATATCCTGCCTTCCTGTGTTACCGTGATATCTTGATACTACGTGTATTATTTTAATAAGAACTGTTACATTAGCTCTTTTTAGAAGTTAGGGGAAGCAATCAAAGGTATGTGCATTTTATTCAGTTCTGACAAAGGCTACTATCCCAGTGAAATTCTGTTTTTCTTAAGTTCCATGGCAGATTTGCCACTTACTCTGTCAAGCCCATGCTTTGACCTAGTATGGATTCTTGCTGACAAATCAAGGGCTGAACTTCCTGTGGGAACTTCCAGTAAAAGGCATAAGAGTTTGCATGTTCCTTGGTTATGAAGCCAGGCAGTACCTTTGTAGTTACATTGACAGACTGTCTCCGCCCTGTAGGTTATGAGTCTTCCTTTGATTAATTGCTATGCACAATTCAGAACAGGGTTGAAGCTTAACCTGAATATGTCAAGACTGGAAAACCCAGCCTAGGTTTTTGAAGTTGCTTCAACTGTTAATTATTCTTCCTGTTAAAATGCTATTGCCTAATGTTACCTACTTTGAAGCTTTAGGCTTTGGTCCATATTGTCTCCATATATGTTAAAATTAATCAGATTTTGTCTTGAAGCTGTTGCTTTTCTGGTGAAAGATTGATTTCATGAGATGTGGATTTTTTGCCATTTGAAGGACTTCTATGGGCTTTTATCTCAACTTTTCATTACTACTACGTATGAGAGATACAATGTCAAATTTATGTCTTTATAGAAACTTATCCTAAAAAGTTTATAGCCTTTTTCATGGCTAGTGAAAAGCAGCATTTTTTTCAATTCTGACTAAGTCTCATCCAGAACTCTAGAACTGTGCTAAGGCATGCCACTGTTAAAAAAAATCCTATTCTCATATAGACTATTATAAAGTACTGAGGTTTAGAGAATGAAAAATGTGGTGGTTAAAAAGCCGATGATCAGCAGTTCTTTAGTGTGTTTATCTAAATATGGCTACCACCAAATGGGACTCTCAATAAAGAAAGAAAGAAAGGAAAAGAAAGGAGGTTTTTTCATATTTTAATGAAGTGTTGGTACTAGCTTGAATTTAAATGTTTTCCAGTTTATAAGTTTCTGTATTATTATGACTTATTGTAATACTTGCATGAAAAACCATAAATGTATTTCATCATTTTCAGACATCACAGTCCTAATATTCAATACATCTTAAGAAAACTAAAAGGGTTGTATATTTCTAAAATATTTATTTTTTGCATATACAGCTCAGCAAACTGACATATTTATGCTTGTTTTTTTCACAAATGTTTAAAGACAGACAATTTAATTTACATTTTTAATTAAGCAGTTATTCCATGGTAATGACAGTCTGTGTTCAGATTTCAGTAGCTGTTTATGAAAAGGGATCGTGAAGCAAGATGCACTGATAATAAAAATATCTATATGACAAGATATTGTCAAGATATGCAAAGATGTGCTTTTTTTTGGGAAGAGTCTTCTGTAGTACAGTTTTTATTATATCTGATAGCAGGTCAGATGAATATTTGCCACCTTCTAATAAACACTCAGTTCTCAAACTTGTGGTTAAATGCCCCGATGCTTAGGTTGCTTCCCTGCTGACCAAGGTGAGAAGTGATTTGCAACACTGCAATTACTGATACTTAGGCCTTTGTGAAACTCTTCCTTTCGTGCAGGTTGTCTACGAAACAAGCTGGGTTATAACAAAGGCTAGAACAAATCAATTGTAAGACTACTTGCAGCTAAAAAGCTGGATCAAGACCTTAGTGACAGCTATAGTGAAAGATGGGAATCCCTACTTTATATATGTTTGAAATATTTGCTTTCATGTCATATGCATAATGGATGATGTTGGAAGCAGTCTATGGAGATATTGAGTCCAAGGCCCTGTTCAAAGTAAGGCAACCAAGAGCAGGATGCTCAGGGCCATATCCAATTCAGTTTAAAGTATCTCCAAGGACAGAGACTCCATAACCTCTCTGGGTTGCAGAGTTTGACAACACTAACAGTACAAAAAAATAGTGGTTTTGTATTTTTTTAAATGTATTTTAAAAACTTAAAGGGAATGCCTTATGCTTGTCTCTTTATTGAACTTGTTTGCTCCTTCTTTTCTTAATGGTAGTGATAAAAATACCTCATCTTGCGAGGTAGAACTCAGTATATTAATTTTTGCATCTTCTGACTTCAAAGCAAGATAAATTCTACTTAAATAATCCCTCATAGATATTTGTGTAAGCAAAATCTTTTTCAAAAATCCTCCAATCATGAAAATTTCACAGTCCTCGGCCATGTCTCCCAATACTTCACTGTCTTACCTTGAGAGAATTTTCCTGGTGCTTAAGGTAATCTCTCTTAGTGTGGTTAGCCCAGTATTTCTTGTATGTTTTATAGAGCCATGGAGAAATTATGATTCTGTTCTGGAAAACATTTTTGTGTTTTAAGACTCTTGTCCTGATTCTGTCAGTCTTCTCCCAGCTGTATCAATCCAGTTCTCAGTCATCCTTCCTATGTCATTTTTCCTAAGCCCCTGATCATCCAAGATACTCTTCTATGAGCTTCATTTTCTGAAGCAGTTGTGTCCTTCTTGACAGTACAATATAGTACTACAGCTGAAGCCATACTGGTAATAACAAATAGAACTTTTTCTTCACCTGTCCTGCACATTAGTTTACTCTGCTTCATATACATGCATTTCATATGCTATTCATGCATATGAGTTTAGATTTAATTTAAGATCAGCAGTGGGCAAAATA
The DNA here is from genome assembly GCA_013396875.1 of Vireo altiloquus. Taxonomy (NCBI): domain Eukaryota; kingdom Metazoa; phylum Chordata; class Aves; order Passeriformes; family Vireonidae; genus Vireo; species Vireo altiloquus. The sequence continues at coordinate 196,828 of VZRF01015592.1, forward strand.
AAAATAAAATACTGAAACAACTGTGTACGCAGAATGTCTCTCATGCTGTGTAAATGCAGTTGGAGGCTTTCCCATCATTGATACATGGCTTATGAGTTATATATATTTGAGCTTAACAAATGTAAGTTACTGATACTCGTAGGGTATTTGGACTTCAGAAAGTCAAGAAACAAGTGATCTCTTGTGGATAGGTTGTGATGGGAGGCTGATGGCTAACTGAGTCATGCTTAGTCCTCTTCAAATATTAAATGTAAAAGTTTCTGGTGTACTTAAAGAGAGTATTAAAGATTTAAACAGCAAGTAAGAACTACAAGAGAAGTTTGCAAATGGGTGTTCCCTAGTTTGAAGAAAACTAAGAGGAAACAGTTATTTAGTTATTTACAAGTACAGAAAAGAGTTTTAAATGGGGGCCAAAAGTACTTTTTTAGTCCAATTGCTTTTATCAGTCCTTAAGGACTCACCAAGAAGTAAAGACCTATCTGCAAACATGAGTAATTTAACTGGAGCATGCAAGCAAACCAAAAGGAACAGTATTTCTGGGTGAATTGTTTGGAGTGAATGTCTACCTAAGTCTTTTTTTTACCACATTGTCTATAAAAAGGTTTAAAGAAGTAAGATTTTTTCTAAACAATTTCACAGATTTTTTCTAAACTTCTTCAGAGACAAGAGTGATCCTAAACAAGTGAAGTTTATGGCAGGCAGAGTGGTTTCTTTCTTTAATGTGATATCTGACTAATCATTGGCAGACATAGAGAAAAATCCTGAAAAGTTTATTTTTGATTGTATTATTAAATAATGTTCACATTAATAATATGATTGAAAGCATTTATTAGTTTTTTATTTAGAGAGTGGAGCAAAAACCTAATGCCATGATTGATGTAGAAAAGGAAAAATGCAGTGCTTCATGATGTGTAAGTCGCATTACAGCAAAAAGAATAAGAAAGAGGCCAAAGAAAAGAAAAATATTCACAAGTCGGTACTTAGGGACTCCGATGGTGTTCCCAGTCTGGGTGCACACTGAGTCTCCCCTGTATTTCTGGAAATACAGACTTAGAGTAGGGCTTCTTGAAACAGTCTCATATTCCTCTGTTTGGTCCTTCAGACCTTCAATATTATGCTTTCAAGACTTTTAGCTGCTGTTGCTAGACACTACTTCCACCAGTACAATGGGTGCTCATTTCGTTGGAGGCACTTCTTACCTGTCCTGTTGTGTTACCAATATTACAAGCATTTTTTTAATACAGTTTCTAGCTGTCTTCTTCAAAAGGGTGGGTCTGTTTGTTTCAATCTGCTTTTTTGAATGTAAAATGTTAATTCTGTTTTGCTTCAAAGGAATCAACAAGATTAAAGTAATGACGGATGCAACTCAGGTAAAACTGGTCTTCACTCTCAAAGTAATGATTAAATAATGCCTCACACATGGACTGAAAGACAACTTTGATTGTTAGTACAGGAAAATGTAAAAATTAGCCTGTAAGACTGAGTACAGCATCTGGGAAATAGCACCTTATTGTTGCAAATTATAACCTGAATTTGGCACTTTTTATCAACTCAGATATAATCCTAGTCAGACCATCAGGTACCTAATTTCTAAACTATAGCAATATTCCTTCTCTCACTTCCCAGAAACAAATTTTGATAAAAATGAGGCAATAATTTTAATTCCTGGTTAAGAAATCACATACTGACATAGAAGAAAACAAATATGCTTGGAAGAGACAGCTCAGAAAAGAAAAGAAAAGAGAATCTCTAAAAGCACCTAGTCCTTCTTTGGTGTTGTACTTAAGCTTGTTACAGAAACAAGAAAAAAGAAGAGTTTGGTACAAAGATATATTTTATACAAGACATATTCAGAGCAGACCTAAGAAAAAGGACTAGATTTAGCCTTTTTTATTTTCTGAAAAATAGGCAACTTTTGATTCACTAACATTATTTTGTTAACAGTCATGATCTGAGTTTTTTTCCCTCAAAATCCTATGGATTTATTTTTCTGACACTTCTGACGTTCTTACTGTCATTTTCTGGTTCTGTACTTTGAAAAAAAGGCCCTTCCAATAGAGTGGTTGCCATAAACAATTTACGGACTGGCAAAAATTAAAGAGGTAATTTTGAAGATGCACAGAAAGCAGAAAGCACAATGGAAGACAAACTGTGACAAGCTAGGTAGGTTGTGAGAAACATGCTACCCAGGGAAAAAAACATGTTGTAATGAAGACCTTTTTCTTTACTGTTATTTATTACTAAACTTCATAGTCTTGACTGTGAGTAGAGCAGCAAGGCGTCTGACAATGCCTGGTTACATAGCTGATGTCACATGAAAAGATTTGTCTTTGATAGCTCCTTAGTTTACTTTGAGGAGGAAGAATACACTTGCCAACTAGAGAGGAAGACTTCAACCTAGGTCAGGGAATGGTGACCAAAGCTTGAAGAGAAGTGCAGGAAGGCATGATAGATAGTAAGGGAGTGCCTGGGGACACAACATGGAGGAGGCTCTCCTATTTCCAATCAGTAAACAGTGTTACTGGAGGCCTATCTCAGACACCTGTGTATCAATTCACACAGCATGGGAACCACAACAGGAGAACTCCAGGTGCTGCTGCAGGGCATCAGTCTCATTGGGATCACAGATACGGTTTGCTTGAATAGTGTGGTGAAAAGAATGGACAATGAGTTCTTAGGTAATACAGGTCAGGAAGGCAGGGAGGAGCAGTTGCATTCCACACAAAGGCACAAAGGCCAAAAGCGCATAGATCTAATTGGTATTCTATGGGTAAAGGAGCATCAGAGTCAACTAAAGTGACTTCATGAGGGCCTTTGACTTCAAACCACCTAATAAGAAGAAATAGATAAGGCTTTCTTTAGAAAAATGGAAGCCTTACAGGTGCAGGCCCTGATTCTAGTCAGAAACATGAGTTACTCTAAAAACTACTGAAGGGTGTTGAGGCCAAAGCAATCCACGAGATTCCTGAGTACATTTAATAAAACTTCTTGATGGATAAGCTGATTAGAGAAGACTCTCTACTGGACCTGTTCCTCTCAGAAAGAACTGGCTGAGAGTGCAAAGGTCATGGCAGTCTTGGCTTCAGCCATCATGAAATGGTGCAATCTGAGATACTGGAAGAATTGAGCAAGAATAATAACAGAATAAAAACATGGAACTGAGGAGAGCAGAAGCATGGCTATTGTCTTACTATTTTAACTTGGTACTAAGCACCAGTTCTCTGTGGAGTCATTTATTCTATTCAGTTGTGTTTGTGTAATTTATTGGACAAACAAATGGAACTGAAGCTTTAGATTCAGACTTCTACTCACATTTTTACAACTCAATATATCTACTAAAAGCAAAGCCTTTTTGAAACTCATCTATTTATTACTTTTTTTTCCCCGGCTGGTATTTTCCTGCTTTCTTTGTAGATTTATTTTAAAAGAAATAATTTAATTTCCTATTTGTAAAGGGGATATGAGTTCCAGGTATGAATTTTCTAGTTCCAAATCATATAAGCACTACATAATGAAATGTCACCGAGAGGAATGAATGAAGAAGTCAAAAGGTGAAGTGTGGAAATGAAGTGCTATAATTCTGAGGAAACCACACAGTGTATTTCCCTCATTTATGAGGCTGTCATACCTTCTAACACTTGGAATAAAACTATATGACATGATCAAGTGGTGCTGTGTGTCAGATACACTCTATAAGAGTTGCATATGCTTTGTTCTGAAACAGTATTTCTCCACAAACTTTTCATATGGAATGATGTCTAGAAAACCTCACTAAGGCTACATTTCTAGAAGAAAGATTTATACTCACACAGAAGAAATTTCAGCTTCTTCCAGCTTCTGAATAAGTGCTCTATTTGGCAGTAGAAGTTAAGAAGCAGAGTACTGTCCCTTTTGACAATGTTTTCTGGGATTTTTGTAATTTTCTAAGCTCTACGGGTAGAATTTGGATTCCAGATGTAAGTTATAGGGAGAAATTCTTCTATGTGACTCCTGATTGAGTTCAATATGAGATGATCTGATCATGCCCAGCCCATATGTGGCTTTGTAATTTCCCAGTAGCAGAAATGTAGAATCCTGACAATTATAATGAGAAGATTCATAGGCTTCTAGGTTTAGATAGTGAATTTTAAGGGACATATTTTGAACATGAATCTTCATGGTGTCAAATAAATAGGTAAATACCTTTAACTTCTCTAAGACTATAATGTGAAGTGAATAGTGTACTCTTGTAATCTAAGAAACATAACAGATCTTACAAGAGATGAGAAAGAAAAATGTAATTTTAATATATCAGCTTCTTTATGTTACTCTCCTCTTTTCTGAGCCACTTACAGGAATTACTCTTTTTTTTTTTTTTATCTGAAGTACATGGGATTAGAAGGGCTATAATGTGCTGAGATAAAATTCTGTGGCAAACAGAAATGAAGTACTGATACCAGTAATCAAGACAAAATTCTGTGAAACTCTAAGGAACTGCAAAAAATTGTCAACTTCAAGTGATTCTTCCACCCACATACCTTTTATTGTCTATTGTGGCACAGAGGGAAGAAGAAGGATGAGACTAAGTGAAAATTCCAGTAAGGTTGTACTCGCAGTATGATGCTGCAACCTTGTGATCTCTGAGCTGTTTCTCAAGTACTTACTTTGTGGTGCACTGGCTTTTTTGGAGTAAATTGCATCTGCTTAATAAAGAAAATATTAGGGCCTTTCACCAAGGGAAATGAAAATTAAAAAAAATATTTTTTTCTGAATTATAGATACATGCTGTGTCATGCCTTGGAATCCTGATGGTCCAAGTTGTGGATCTTTTCTGACACATATTCACATTTCCTTTAAGTAGAAAGCAATATTTGAGGAGAAGGGTGTTGTATCACTGTTATCTGATGGAGAAGAAAAAATCATGTGTTAGAGATGATGAACTGTGCATTATGTTAGCTGGTTTGACTGAGTCTTCTGTCAAAGAAAAGCCAAATGGACTCCAAGTTCAGCTTTACTCCTGCAGGCTAATAGAAAGAAGGTGATCCTGACCTTTTGAGAATATTAAATCCCTTATATAGAGACTCAGATCAAGTCCATCAAACAAGGTAGGTACAAACTGAATTAACTCAATTGAAGTGTTTTTTGTAGTACAGCCAGAAGAGATTGAAGACTGTTTGGTTTAAATATATTTAAAGGAATATATCTAACAGTGAAATGCAAAATGAAGTTGCAATAATCAAGGATATTACTAGGCTCGCTATTGATGTGAATCTGATAAAATTAATTTGTGTAGCCAGTAGAAGTAACATTGTTATATACTCAACTCAGCTGAGAAATACTTGTTAAATTAGTATAAAAGTGCATTAAGATAAAATGGTGGTCCTAAATAGCATCCCATATTCCTTCTGCTAGCCTGGATGGGATGTTGTGTTGGGTTGACTTGACCCTGTCTGGATGGCAGATGCCTGCTAAAGCTGCTCTAGCACCCTCCCCAGCCGGACAGGGGAAAGAAAATATGATTAAAGGCTTGCAGGTTGAGACAAAGAGAGATCATTCACCAGTTACCGTCATGGGAAAAACGGATTCAACTTATTAACTTATTGCCAATCACTTGATTTGTTTTAAGGGTAGGGTACTGAAAATTCTTAAACCCACCATCCCCTACTCAACCTCATTCCTGATTTTCTGTACCTCCTCTCTGCCAGTGGCGCAGAGGAGTGGAGCACTGGGCTTGTGATCACATGCTGTCTTTGAAGCTCACTTCTCCCTACAGGAACCTACTCCCTACATTACACTCTTTCCCTGCTCCAGTGTGGAGGCCCTCCCACAGGAGAGAGCCTTCACAAACTTCTCCAACATGACTCCTTCCCGTGGGCTGCAGTTCTTCACAAATTGCTCCAGTGTAGGTCCCTCCCACTGAACGCAGTCCTTCAGAAATGCACTGTTCAAGCCTGGGTACTCCATGGAGTCACAAGTCCTGTTGGACTCCTCTGTCCACAGGTCTTAAGAATCTGCCAGCAAACCTGTTCCAGCATGGGCTCCTCTCCTCTGGGATCCACAGATCCTGCCAGGACCCTCCTGACTGGTGTTTTCCAGGGGGTCACAACCTCCTTCAAAGACATCCACCTGCTCTGGCACGGGGCCCTCCATGGGCTGCCGATGGATTTCTGCTCCACCATGGTCCTCCATAGGCTGCAGTGGTACAGCTGTCTCACCATGGTCTGCACCATGGGCTGCAGAGGAATCTCATCTCTGGTGTCTGGAGCATCTCCTGCCCCTCCTTTTCCACTGACCTTGGTGTCTCAGAGCTATTCCTCTCACATGTTCTCACACTCCTCTTGGGCTGCAGTTGCTGCTGATCAGTTTTTTCCCACCTTTCTTACTTATGTTAACCCAGAGGTGCTTCCATTATCACTGGGGCGCTTGGCCTTGGGCAGCAGCAGGTTCATTTTGAAAATTGGCTGGCACTGTCTGTGTTGGCTGCCCTTGTAACTTCATCCACCACCCCTTCTAACCCCTTAGTACCCCAAATCTTGCCACCCAAATCCAGTACAAGGGTAGACAAAGAACAGCTTCATGATCCCAAGTGTTATCTCATTGCAGCACGATGGTACAATTTGTTTATATATTGGTGATTGCTACCAGCTTTGAAGCATCTTTATACTTGTTGAGCAGCAAGTACATAGTCACAAGCAGTTATGCCTATAATATGATGGGTATCTTTAGACAATGTCAAATGTGGCATTATAATACTCAAAAAAGTAAATTTTTGGCTCCAAACATGGATTTTCTTTTGATATTTCCAAGTGACATCTAGAATTATAAAAATATTTGGGTTTAATAAGACTTGTCACACCAACATCTACAGCATTATTGTCTGGAAGTTTAGAAAGTATATCTGGATCAGTGGACAGACAGACAGATTGAAAATTGTCTGGACAACTGTGGAAAATGGCTTGATATTTTATTTTCAGCCAGTAAGTATCAAGGAGAGTATCCTGGAACCAATACTGAGGCCAGCTCTTCACCATTGACCTGGATAATGAGATAAAATACATGCTTAGCATATACCAGCTGGGATTGGCCTAAATACCTAACGATAGAGCTACAGTCCTTAAGAAGTTTGTATTAACAGAAATCTCATAAAATTCAAAGAAAAGAAGTGGAGACTTCTATATCTGAGATCGAATAAAGCTACACATATGCATCGGTTGTATAATTAGTAGATTAATAATAGAACATCAGTTTCACAACTAATGCCAAGTAAGTTGAATTTAAGTCCTGAGCATGCTCACAGTCCAAATGAGTCACAAGTTGTACATTGAGCTACACTAGGAGGCACGTGGCCAATGAACTGAGAGAAATTACTATTCTTTTGCAGTTAGTGAGATTGGACCTTCTGGAACACTCTGTGTTTCTGGATGCCCTGTTCAAAACAGATGCAGGGAAATGGAGTAAGGTCCAGCTAAGTGCAGCAAAGATGGACAGGATACAAGAACATATTGACCTGTGGATGGAAATGGAGGGACTAGGGTTTGCTCAGCTTGAATAGGAAACTAAGGGGCAGCTTTCAACCACATGAAAGGGAGTTTGAAAGATGAAGCCAAATTCTTCTTGATAGCAGCAGCTTGTGTAACAAGGGGAAATGACCACAAATTGCAGGATGGGAGATTCAGGTTATCCAGCAGGAAGAATTTTTTCACCCTAATGAAACACTAGAATAGCTTGCCAAGGGGAGTTTGTGAAATCTCTTTCCTGACAGATTTCTAAAACTTGGCTGTAGGCATTCACAGCTATCCTGCTGTAAAGCTGGGAATGGTCCCACTATAAACCAGAGGATGCACTAGATATGTTCTAGGGGTCCTGTACAGACAGTATTGCCACGATTCTGTTATTGCTGTGAATAACTCAACTAATAATATTTTTTTAAAAAAATATTGTTAAGATACTTCTGGTCTCTATGGCTTTTCTTTTTAAAAGCTACTAACTAACTAACTTTAGAACCAAACAGTAACTTAGAGTAAATAACAAAAAGAAAAACCAAGAACCTTAAGCTAAAAGGCATAGTTAGAATTTCTTGTCTCTTATTTCTGTTCTCCAAATTACAGGTCTTGTTTCCTACCTTAACTGTGTTAATGACAGAATTATTTTATGCTGAGTCATTAATGATGCATTAGAGAACATGTACAAAATCATGCAATCGAGCTAATTTTTTACTGTGTGAACCACATAAAATTATACATTCATTGTTAAAATTTACTTTTAGATATCCACGCAGAATTCCCCTTCTCAGGTAGCATTAGCTTATTCCATTACTCGTGAGTTCCAAGGCCGTTAATCCAATGTAGTTTTACATTAATTTTTAAAAAATTTGTAACTTCAGTAGTTTATATGAAGTGACAGTGATGCTGAATTACTAATTTGTTAGGTCTTGCTTCAAATTGATCTTACTCTTAAAACTTAGACATGGCAAGTCATATGCACAAACGTCAGTATTGGTAATTTTCAAGAACTTGAAATAACTCCAATAACTGCAACATTAACTGTCTTTAAACTACTCTGACGTTTACAACAACAACAGCAAGAAATTACAATAAAGTATTGGTTAACAGAGAATCAGTCTCAGGAAGTACAAAAAACAATCTGTGGAACCATAAGAAACAAAAAGACAGTCCAGTGGTTTCTTCTTCAGTAATTTGTCAGTTGGAAAAGCTTATCAGATGTGCTAAGTGATATACAAAACCAAAACATGCATGACCTATGTTATGGTTACTAGTGGTATACACTGTATGTGACTTCACTCTACACTACTGGGATTGAGCCTGCAATGCTTCATCCATGTTGTATTTTTAAAAATGTTTTCTTACCACTTTCCTCTGTGAAGTAACATCACAGATTTTTTTTTACAAGGCTAATTAATATCCTTGGAAAGAATGCCTTCAAAAGATTTCTAAGATCCTAAGATTCCTAAGGACAAGGATTTCAATGCTGATTCCCTCCTTTAGCAAGAGATTTATCATTATGGTTTAATTTTTTATATTTGGATGCAATGTCTGTGTTGTTTTTTTCTGAATATCTAGTTCTTTCAGGATTTTTAAAGCACGGTTGTTCCCATCCCTTTGAAATTCTATGAAGTTTCAGAGTGAAATGTAATTTATTTTACTTTACAAGATTACTTACAGAATACCAACAGTATATTTCTGCAACCATGAATGATATAAGTGCATAAAAATACCCTGTTAAATATTTACCGATGGTGAGAACATTTGGTATTTTAGTGAGACAAGGCCTAAAGAAAAGAAAAAAGATAAATTAGTTGTCCTTGGAATTGATTCTGGTTTTGGATATAAATAGGTATGAGGCTTATTTTAACCTTCAAGCTTGGTTGAAAGTCTATTATGGATAGAAGACAAAATGCATCCAGCAGTCATTACTATAATGTCTGAAAAGAGACAATTCTACAGTGCAAGAGTCAGAGCCAGGGAAGAGAGGAAATCTGTCTGCTTCAGAAAATCTATTTCTGACCTCCTACTGCATGACATCTCTTACGTATCCTGAGGGCCTTGATCTAAAGAGAAAATAGTGATGCCTCCTTTCATTTACTTGCGTCTTGGTTTTTTTTTCTGCCCACAATTTTGTGCTATACAATTATTTCTCTTTTGATGGAGTTGATAAATTACAGTGAGTCATGTCTTAGAATGTGCAGTTTTACCAGAAAACATTCACAAGGAGCAATGACTTTCTGGCTTAATTGCTTGCCTCATTTGTCAGAGTTAAAGGCTGACATGTCTGAAAAACCTTTTATTTGCAAACCAGTTCAAAGTGGAGTAAAGAAATATGTTGTATTTCTGTGAAGAATCATTGACAGTTCACAGACATGGCAAATAATTTTGTACTGTTGTCTAAGGCCCAGAACTTGCAAACATTTATGCATGCATATATATATATAGCTTATGCACAATTAAGTTTGTTGTGCATCAGATTATCCACATAGGTCCTCACAGGTCAATTTTGAAAGAATGGACAACCTTTCCTGTAGATATTAGTCCTCCAGCACATCAAACTGAAGGATTTTGAGATTTTTGAGTTTTAAGCTGTCCAAAACAAGTGAAAAAAATAGTGTGGTTTTGAGAATATGTACTCAAATGCAGAATTCAAAATTATTGAAAAGAGCTACTAGCAATATAAATGGTTGTATACTGATCATCTTTTGAAAAAAAAATATGTAAGTGTTGTCAAATAATTATGAAATCCCATTTGGCTGCCTACAAATGGAGGTTTAGAAAGCAAAACTGACAAGCATGTTCCTTCACTTTTTCTGCTCCTTTTAATGACTCTTCAACATATTTTTGAATCCAAAATTATTTTTCTTTGAACGTTTATATATCAGCTTTTGAATAAGCTTTTCCCTCAAAGAACAGATCGAGATCAGATTCTGCATTGCACTTTGTGTGTTTGGCTTCATTAAAGGTGCAATGTCAAGTCACTAATATAATAAAACTTTGAATTTCAGTTTTACATTATTATTTTCACTGACTGATAAATGATTAGAAGATTTTTACCCTCTCTATAAATTCATGGAATCCTAGAATGATTTGAGTTGGAAAGGATGCTAAATATCACTTAGTTCCAATCCTCCTGTCATGGGCAGGGACACCTTCCACTGGACGAGATTGCTCAAAGCTCCACCCATCCTGGTCTTCAACACTGCCAGGGATGGGTTTGGACTATTTATTAGCATATATATACTCAAGAAAATTGTAGAAAATTACAGCATAAACATCAATATATTTTCATCACAGTTCAAGTTTATGTAAGGATTTATAAAGTAATTTAAAGTATTTTGTATAACCTATCATAGCAAACATGACAAAAGCATTTTAATATAAAGTGCAAGTGTAGTTCTAAGGTGCTGTCCTGTGCTCAACTTTCTCAGCTGCTGGTTCTGTGCTGTGTTCTGAATTTAATATGAGAATAATGTTGGTAACACAGTGACGATTCAGTTGTTGTTAAAAGCGCTTAACCAAAGTTAAGGACTTCATGTTGTCTCATGCTCTCCCATTGAGCAGGTGCCCAAGAAGCTGGGAAAAACCATAATCAGAACAACTGACCTGAATCGGCCAAAAAGATATTCCATATGACAGAACATCCTGTTCAGTATATAAATTGGGGACAGTTGGCTGGAAGGAACCAATTGTTGCTTGGGAGCAGCTGGGCATTGGTCAGCAGATGGTGAGCAACTGCATTGTGCATCACTTGTTTTTCTTGGGCACTATCCCACTATCTCTGCTACTACTATTACTACTCTTATTATTCATTATTATTATTTCAATTACTAAACTATTCTTACCTCAACCTTCAGGTTACTTTTTGCAATTTTCCTCTCCATCCTGTCAGGGGGTGGAGAATGGGGGGAGGAGTGAGGTGTTACCATGTGGTACATAGCTGTCAGCTGGGGTAAAACCACCCAAGGGGCAATTTAGAGATCTCTGACATTGTTCTCTGTGACTTAGCAACAGGAATAGTTCTTCAGAATTTCTTTGTTTATCCTTAAACTATGTTTTAGATAAGCTAATAAAACTTTGTTCCTTTTCCCTCTTGCATAATCAGAGGAGTCCTGTGTAATTTTCTGGTTAGGATTTGCTGTTTAACTTTTGGCTAAGGCCTCCCTTTACTGTGCAAGTCATGAGTCATATTTGCATATTTGTTCAACTCCATTACACAGAAGTGACAGAAATACAAAAAAGCCCCCAAAACAAACAAAAAACCCAACACCAAATGTAATTCTCTTTGTGAAATGATACGGTTATACTCTCTCAGTTCAGAAAAAACCAAGAATCATTTGTCATTGTATGAAGGCATATTTATGAGGAAATTCAGTACACTGTCATTTTAAGATTAAAATCCTTCATTTCACTAACTGGAAAATACGGATAGTGTGGCAGTGATTGCTTGCAGCAGCTTTTCTAGACTGTTTGTTCAGAATTTCTTCCAGGGCTCTCATGTGAAATTCTACATAGTAATTATGAAACCCAGACAACAAGAAAGTAGATAGGTGGAGGAATCTTTTCAAATCTATTATTTACGATCTACTCATGACATTTTACAATGAGGCTTAGAGAAAAAAACCTGAGATCAGGTCCTTGTTACTTAAAATTTGAGAATGTTCATACAGCTATTACTACTAGTACGGTATTATGGATAAGTGAACAGAAAATAGCTTTTCTGTATCTTCATATTAAAAGAATCAAATGCCCTTAATTTTCATTTTCTTGTTACAGATTTCATAAGACTATGAGTCTCTTTAGGTACAGAACCTCTTATGTGTAAAGCATTCTTTTTTGATGTACTAACTAGTAATATAAAGTCAAGATTAAGTAGAAAATAAAATAAATTCTGAAAAAGCAGGCAAAGTGGTTGGCTGTATCTGCACTGAAGAAGAAGGAGGCGTTAGCTCTCATGGACAGATGTCTCTTAGCAAAATGATGTTCTGAAGGTCTGGTACAAAAATAATTGTGTAGTTTGGCAACAATTTCAAGCACACAAAAAAAATTCAAAACATACCAGTATTATTATCAATTCCACCACTTTCTGTCATTTGCTAGAGCTTCCTGTTTCTGCTAGAATTTTCAACAAAATATGGCATGGGACAAATAGTCACCAGCTTTTTAATTACTTGTAGAAACACGTACTTCGGTGGTCCCTGATTCACTAATCCATGCCTGATGATGATCTCACCAGACCTCAGTCAGTCTAATCTAGCTTTCTGAGTTCCCTCAATAGCTAATGGAGGGAGAGAGACCTATGTCCAAGATGGGAATCACTACAACCTGGGAGAAGTGTCTATGAGAAATAGGAGGAATCACATTACAGTTGTCTCTGCCTTGACTTAGTTAACAGTAAAGAAAACTTCCACAACCAGTATAAATGCAAATGTATATGCCACTATTAGGTGAGACAAATTCACTTGTGGTAGGAGGTTAATATAAAGAACAGAACATGATCTGCTGAATCCAGATCTTTATGTCTTAAGTAAAAACATGAACTGATTTTCGGATGAACAGAGGCCATGAATTTGCCTGTTTGGTAGGAACTTTTTTGTCCAGAGCAACTGTTTATTTCACTCCAAAGCAGTGAGAAGCCATCTTACATTTTGCTGAGTTCTTCTATTCTTAGAAGTTACCATATAAGCATAAAATGTGGAGCAAGCAGATCACCCTTCATCTGGAAAATTGAGGGGGTACAAACACTCTGATGAAGAATTCAGAGTCCTCCCCATGCAGCAGTAAATCCAGCTTTGTTGTTTTTCTTTTAAAAGTATGTTGTCCTTCCAAGTTCAGGACACTTAGGCTCCCTGTAAAAGGAAAGATCCATCCATCACAGCGAGTCACAGAATCAACTGGGTTGGAAAAGACCTCCAAGCATTGAGTCCGCCCTAATGACCAAACACTACCATGTCAACCAGATCATGGCACTGACTGCCACATCCAGTCTTTCCTTAAATACTCCTAGGATGGTGACTCCATCACCTCCCAAGGCCTCCCATTCCAATATCTAAACCCTTCCTGTGAAAAAATTCTTCCCAATGTCTAACCTAAATCTCCCAGTTGGAACTAAAATAATATCTCAACAAGCAATGAAAAATTAAGATTTTAATTCTTGGTGTCAAAAGCATATGGAGCCATTAAAAAAAATTAATGAATGTCTTAAAGTAAAGCAGCAACACATTGATTTGGAAGGTCAAAGCAGTTTTGTGCTTCTTTCCAGGCACACCTATAACTTAAAACCTACTTAGGATATGAAAATATTTGAGAAGACTCCACCCTCATAGGCAGCATCACAAACCACAGAAGCAAAATAAGGTCTTTTTTTAATGAATAGCTAGTGGGGGAATCTCCGGTTCTGAATTTGGTTTCCTATGTACTGCTCACAGCTCATTGACAGCAGCAAGAGTTCCCTGTGATAGTTGAGAAGAGACTAAATGCCATCCTGGGCCCAACAATACTTCATACCATAAGGCAAAATTATCATAAAAGAGTAAATCTCAACTTCAGGAACATTTTAAGAAAATAAAAACAAAGAAGTCAGTTTTTATTTCAGACTTTTAACTGCAGAAGATTGATTTTGGATCACCTGACGGAAACTTGTAATGTATTTTCATTTCACTTTTCAATATCTGTATGTATGGAGTCAAAAAAGTAATGGCATACCAATTTGAGAGGCTTTTTCAGTAGAATTAAATTATCATTTTTATTTTTCAGTGAGAAAGTTGACTGAAACAATCATAGATTTCACAGGAAATAGTCATGGGTATTGCTCTTCCCAGAATAAATAAAATTACTTTCTCAGATTTAATTTAGGATCTTGTATGCTGTGCAAACATCTGCACAGTATAAACACTCTGGGCTTCCAAACAGGAGATGACTCTTCATTCAAGAAAATCTTCTCTTTAGTTTTTTTCATGTAGACTGTGGAGAAGGCATGGAAGCTTGAGAATGCTTTTCTTACTTCTCATATAAGCTGATAGGAGCTGATGGCCACTTATTTGTTTCCATGATCAGCAATCAGTTAATGCTCCACATCTCTTCAGATCTCAACTTGCTTTCTCACAATTTGTCGACAGTTTTCTTTCCTCTGTAACACATGAATTTTTTGAAGAATACTAATGTCAGTGCAACAGCATAAACACAGGCCTTTTTATGAATAAGGAGTGTAGGAAATTGGGATGAAGTTTTATCACTTTATATTTGGCTGACAAAACACGAAGTAGACCTTTTTCTTCCAGACCTGTCATAGGTCACTGAGGTTACTTGCATGACTAATATCATAGTACACAGTTATATAATGAAAGCAAATATGTAGAGGCAAGGCAGGTTTTTTATCTCCAAACTTGGGGCTGCATAGTTTACTTATGAACATAGATTAATAGGTTTGTGTTGGCTAATGGAACTAAGTCCATGTGGTTGCTGGTCACTTGTGGGGTTCCCAAGGTCTCTGTACTGGTGCCAGTCCTTTTTAACAACTATATCAATGATATGGATGTGGGGATCAAGTGCACACTCAATCAATTCATACACGACACCAGCTGGGTGGGAGTGCTGATCTGCTGGAGGGCAGGAAGGCTCTGCTCAGGGATCGGGACAGGCTGCACCATGGGCTGAGGCCAATGGTGTGAGGTTCAACAAGGCCCAGAGCTGGGTCCTGCCCTTGGGTCACAACAACCCCAGGCAGTGCCACAGGCTGGGGCAGAGTGGCTGCAAAGCTGCCCACGGGAAAAGGACCTGGGGGTGCTGGTGACAGTGGCTGAACATGAGCCAGGGTGTGCCCAGGTGGCCAAGAAGGCCAATGGCATCCTGGCCTGTAGCAGCAACAGTGTGGCCAGCAGGACCAGGGCAGGGATTGTCCCCCGGTACTCAGCACTGGTGAGGCCACACTCAAATCCTGCGTCCAGTTTTGGGACCGCAGTTCTTAGTTTTGGGATCCTCACTTGAGGATCTTGGTTTGTGTAGTCTTGAGAAGAGGAGGGTCAGGGAGAAACCTCATCACTCTCTAAACTACCTGAAGGAGGTTGTAGCAAGGTGAGGGTCAGTCTCTGCTGCCATGACTTCACATGTTTCAAGTGAAAGGCTGAGAGGAAATGGCTGTAAGGTGCATTAGGGGAAGTTCAGATTAGCTATTAGAAAAAAATTCACTGAAAATTCACTGGAATAATTTGCTTAGGGAGGTGGTAGAGTCACCATCTCTGGAAGTGTTCAAAAGGTGTCTGGTTGTGGCACTTGGAGATATGGTTTAGGGATGATTGTAATGGTGCTGGGTTGACAGTTGGGCTAGATGATACTGGAGGTGTCTTCCAACCTTGAGGATTCTGTGATTTTGTTTAAAGGAAAACTTCAGAGCAGCCTGGGTCTAGTAGTGGCCATTCTAATTTTTTTGAATTTTAGTGATGATGTCGAAAGATGGTGCAAAAAGAGGTGATGCAAACTGAACAATATGACACTGTTGATTTATAAGGTAGACCAAGTGGCTGAAATTTGATGTCAGGGAGACTGTCTCATTCATATTCACACACAGGCACATATCATCAACTAAGACCTTCTCCAATTCCCACTCTGACCAGGTGGTGCAACTGAGCTTCAGGGAATGTGGCCCTCCCTCTGACCACTCTTAGCTTGGGCAACAGCTTAGCTTCTGTGTGTTACCATTCCTCTGTCTGAGTGTACTTCTCCTTTGTGGTCTTGGACACTTGTAGACTTTCTGCCACTGCTAGTTTTATAGCCAGGTGTTGCCAGACATCACCATAAAGATGATCCCTGATGGTTTTTCTACATACCTTTGCAGATACTTCCCCTGTTGGTTGTTGCTGATTACACTCTATCCCTGCTTGCTGGGGCTTGTAATGCTCATTTTGTCTCACGTCATATTTGGCTCAAAACAAGGCCATGGAACTCCCTTGCCATAAGAGAAAGACAAAATTAGCTCATAAGAAACCAGCATTCAACACCCTGAAGTGTTTACTCATACCACACATTTGATGGATGTGTAAAGGTCAGTTCCAGAACCGTAGTCCTCACATCCCTGCTTCAGATATCTCTACAGTAAATTTCATGCTACATGGATGAAAGATGAATGTGCTGTTTTTCATATTGTTTCATAAATAGCATCATTTCTCTTAGAATTCTGCAAAAAAGTGCAGTGCTTTCAGGAAGTCTGCCCATAGCACATCATACACATTAGAAGTCTTGCCTGTGATATATTGCCACCATGGCAGAAAATGCATAAGGGACATTACCCTTAAGATTTTCTTTCTGCTCTCTTCATTAAGCAAACATTGTATCTTACCTTGCTGTTGGTTCTGTAAGATGGCTGATTTGTTCCCTTAATATTAATTGGTTCTTTGAAATAATTCACAATAAATTTGATTCCTTGAGGAAGTATCAGGACAATTTTCTCCTTTAGAATATTCTCTAGTGAACTCTAGAGAAGAATGAACTCATGTCCAATAGAAATACCATTATCTATGACAAATACATCATGGATCTAACTACTGCTACTATTTATCCCTTCCACAATGATCATACAAACATACTATCTCTTCTTTTCACCATTTCAACTGTGAGACCTTTTTTCCTCTTACCTGTAGGAAGCCTAAAATGCATCTTTAAGAGATGAATGCTAACTTTCCAAATACTCAATTGCAGTAAGACATCTAACTCTTCAGGTATAAGTTGATCCTCTCTAATGTCCCAATAGCAATATGTTATCATATGAGAAGTAATAACAAGAAAAAGATGCAATGTGAAGTTTTAGGTATTTCTATGGTTTTTGAAAGTTGGAGTAATGAATACCATGAGGCATTTTTCCCCAGGTCCCCCATTACAACACATATATGTGTTTAACACAAAATATATATTTACGTCTTATATGAGCAGGAGGGTTTGCATTACTTGTTAGTTCATCCTTTGATATTTGACTTGAATGAACATACATTGTAGTTGAATACCGCAACAGATCTGCTCAAACACAATGTTCTCTGTATTTGTTGTGTGTGGGACAAAATAATTTATTTGATCATCAAATATTCTTTTAGTTCTTACGTAAATATTTTTGGAGTACTGAGAAGCCTTTTGGAAAAGACAAATAGTATCTGACAATTGCAATATACAAAAGATATGTAAGAATTATCATTATTTAAAATTTTTGATCATTTTAATGGTCTAGTGTTATGCACTATCTTGTAGTTAGTTTTTTATTGTAGTCAGCTTTGTGTTGTAGTATGCTACTGTCCCATGTAGCACAGAATCCTAAGGTGACAAGATTTGCTGTAATATGTCATGGGATGAAACAAGGCTCTGGAGTCTGTTTTTCTCTTCTGTCCTCAGTTTTGGCTGCTACACCAGCAGCCATAATGAATAGTGTGCCAGAGATGCTTCTTCCTTAAACTTAGTCTCTAGTGGATAATTGTCAATAGACCATCCTGAATGTAATTACACAGAAAAATCACTGTGAGTACACAGCTTGCCTGTTCCTTATGAGAAAAAGCATTTCTGTAGCGGCAACCACCCCCCCAACTTTGCAAAAACATAAAGCGTTTCTATTTTGTGATATTGTATTCTAGCTTCTGTCTCAGAAGGTAAGGGACATGTAATCCACTGTGAACAAAGAGCATTTGGGAAAGCTATCCCACTGATAGCTTTCATTGCTATCAACAGCTATTTTCATTGCTCTTTTTTGATGGATGCTCCTTTCTACTGTCTTTCTTAGCTATACTTAATCCATCATGCATGTTTTTCAACTTTATCTAGAAAAGAGAGAAAAGCTGACTGATCAGTAGACTTCATTTGAATACAATGAACTTCTTAAAGAGAGTTTTAAAGATTCCCAATAAAGCTGACTGTTGTGGTGGG
>VZRF01015594.1:0-56778 GCA_013396875.1 Vireo altiloquus
TGCAGCATCGTGTACTGGATGACTTCCCAGCCCTCCGACGCTCTCCGCTTCGTCCTCTTCGCAGCCTTGGGGACCATGACATCCCTGGTGGCTCAGTCACTGGGCCTGCTCATAGGGGCAGCCTCCACATCCCTCCAGGTACTGTTTCGTGGTCCCACAGGAGCTCTGCTGTCACCCAGCTCTGCTCCCTGTCGCTGCTGCTGTGTCCCCAGGATGTTTGTTGAGAGGTGACAGGCAGAAAGTTGTCTTGCTGTGATAGAGCTCTCGATACTCCCCACTCACATCAGTGTAAAGGGCACAGATGTGCCCTGGATGTGAGGCTCTGAGGTTCCTGCCCCACCTGAAGGGGCCATGCCTGCCCTTGCTTGGGTGGATTGTCACCTGCCGTTCATCCCAGACTGAGCAGGTCCTGGGAGCTGCAGGACTGATGAATTTCTGCCTTCCTACAAACTGGAAATTTTCCACAGTAGCTCAAGGAGAAAGTTTTTCCATGCATATCCAAAAAAGCTGTAGAAGGAAAGGTAGGACAAGGCTTGTCCAAAAACCAAACTTCTGGAAAGGGAGCGACAGAGGCAGCTGTTGGCATGACTGGAAGCTGGCCAGGTAATTCCTGGCAGGAGATGTGCTGAGGTGACCATTCCACAGCAGAACTGTTCTGTGGTGCTAGTGATAGCAGATGATTCTGACCTCAATATGCATTAATGCTGTCAAGATTTCTGCAGTAGAAGACTTGATTCCCTGTCTGTGCCACCCTGGGCTTCTGCTCTTCCCCTCAGAAGAAACCTCTTAAAAAAGAAATCAGCTATTTCCCAGCATTTCAAAAAGTGCTAATTTTCGGGAGTAGAATTACTCTGAAAGGATAATAGAAGGGCAAGTTAATTTTTATTTTTTTTCTCTGTCTTTCTGACAAGAGACTGTCTATTCCTTGTCTTCACAGGTGGCAACATTTGTGGGCCCAGTTACTGCCATCCCAGTCCTTCTGTTCTCTGGGTTTTTTGTCAGTTTTGATACCATCCCCACATACCTCCAGTGGATGTCCTACATTTCCTATGTCAGGTACTGCTGGGGAGGCCTTCAACCTCCCACCTGGAAATGCTGTTTGTTTGCCTTTGCTTGCTTGCTTGGTTATTTTGTGTGCCAAAGAGACTGTTCACAGCATGTTCTTTTAGAGTATAAAGATATGCATGATGTAAACCACATTATGTCACTGCATTTTAAGTTGCATGTGTTGTGAAATAAATAGGAACAGGTTACTGGCCACAAGTCCATGTCAGCCCCTTTGAATTCACTGGGATTGCACAGCATGAAAATCCTCCTGGATTTTGCAATATAAATATGGATTTCTGAAATAACAGGGACATTCCCCAACTGAGAAATTGATGCTAGCACCTCGTTTTGGAAGAAAATGTGGTGTAAATTGCTGCTGTATCCTAGATAGGTTTGTTGGATAAAGGCCTGTTTTTAAGCTCTGCAGTAGCACTGCCTCAAGAGGCATGGGATTTGTGTCACCTCTAATTTAAACTGCTGCTTTAAAATCCACAGGCACCTTATATGCTGTCCATCTTGAGATGGGAAAATCCCCATCAGGAAACCTCAAGAGGGATAGTTTAGACTAGACACTGAAATGTTTATAGCTGGAATTAAGTGAGGGAAATTTTCCCATTCCCCTTTTCTTTCCCCTGCCCAAGCTGCACTGTTACCGTGAAATCCCAGGCAAAAAAATTCCTCTTTGTTGCCAAGTGAGGTCTTACACAGATTGCTATCAAAGATAATGAGACTGCACCCCCTGAATTAATACCTGGAATTCAAGGTGAGGCCTTAAACCATTGGCAGGCCCGTGTGGCTTCTCCTGAAGCCAGAGAAAGCTTTCCTATGCATGGGATATCCCATATGCATGGGATCCATGATGTTTATCTCCTTGCAAAAGCAAATACTGGGAACATTGTCAGTGAAACCATTAGTGCACAGAGGGAAGGAGAGGGGATGTTCTAGATTGATGCTGGTTTTAATATATTTCTGACTTCAATCCATAATGGTATCCCTGTTGCGTATTTAAAAAAAAAAAAAAGGCAAAATAATGATGTCACTTTTAAATGGGGAATTCCTGATTATGAGCTGAAATTATGCTGCTTTCTGATTTAACATTTTTCTGTGCATTAACTGGAAGCAGCTAAAGGCAAAACTCCTGCCCTTGTTCCCTCTTACATAAAATGCCTGTGACATGTGATGTGCCTGATTGTAACAGAGATAGAACTGTGCCCCAAGACAGATGTCAGAACAATATTGAACCTCTCAGTGTTTCAGCTGAGCTCTCACAGGGATTGTATTTCACTTCTAACCAGATCATCAGGATTTTCCTTGTAATCCCTCCTCCTTTTTTCCAGGTATGGATTCGAAGGGGTCATCCTCTCCATCTATGGACTGGATCGAGAAGATCTGCATTGTGACAAAGATGACACCTGCCATTTTCAAAAATCAGAGGCCATCCTGAGAGAACTGGATGTAGAAAATGCCAAACTTTACCTGGACTTCATTGTTCTTGGGATTTTCTTCTTCTCTCTGCGCCTGATTGCCTATTTTGTCCTCAGATACAAAATCCGAGCGGAGAGGTAAAGGAGCAGCAGCTAAAGCAATGCAGTAGGAGAACTTTAGACATGCAATAGAGGGCACTTGACATTGTCTCACTGTGGCAGGCTGGTCCCCAGTGCCCAGCCAGATGCTGTCCTGCGAGCCCATGGAGAGCCACAATGGGATAGTGGACATACAGTGTTAAGCCAATCAGTCCAGTTGGGTTGGGTCATGTTTTCATTACACTTTCTAGCTTTAACTAGGAAGAAGAACTAGAAGGGAATTTTACACCACAGAATATCAATACCGAGGCAGTGTAACTGTAACAAGAAACCTGGCTGCAGGAGCTTTCCTTATGAAAATCAATTTTGGGACAAGGTCACCAGGATCACTTCTGGTAGCCAGAATCTCTAGTTGACAAGGTAATGAGATGCAAAATGAGGAATGCAAAGAAAATAGGATTCTCTCATCTTTTTAAATTCAGAGTTTCATCTTTGCAGTTTTCTATGTATTATTTTGCAATTCTTTTCCACAGAATTACCCCTTCTGGCTAAAAGTCTGTAAATGTATTAATAAGGTAAAGACATCTTTTTAATATGGATACTTTTTTAAAGAGAAACCTAAAGTGATTCAAGTAATTATTTTTGTTTCTGTCTGAATTTAGAATTCTGGTGCTTTACTTGTCGAGCTGGTCTCATATCTGAAAACTGTAATGATAGGAGGAAAAGGCAGATCCTGAATCTGCACTAAACCTGTGTCCTATTTGCAAGCAGCACTGGATAGCACATGCAGTTAGACATGGTCAAGCTGTCACTGAATGGTTGCAAAAATTTTCTTTTGCAGTGTCTTTAAATCCTTAGTATTTGTGATATTTTGAGATACTAACTCTGCTCATTATCTGTTTGATCTACCTCCTGCAAATGAAAAAAAATCAAAGCACTCCAAGGCTCATTTTTAATTAAATTGTGAAAGCAGGATCTATCCCTAAAGTGATTGTTAAAGGAGTGCAAGAGCTGACGACAGATCAAAGCTTGGGCTACTGTGATAGAAAACACCTGTGACTGCCTCATCCAGAGGTGTTCATCATATCTGCAACACACTCTGGGTAGGACTCCCCTCAAAATACACAAACGACCTTGTAATGCTGCAGGTCTAATTATGCCAGGCAGTTTTGTTCTCATCCCTAAGTCTACGTGCACAACATGGGAATCAATTGATCTGAACATCAATGAAATTGTTATTTTGGGTTTCTTAGTACATTTGGCAGGGGGAATTTGGGTTCCAAGTTGATGCGAATTCTGTCACCGGTTTTCATGGGTTTGGATTTTCAACCCAAAGCAAATCCACCATACTCACATTGGACACCTTGGCGACCTCCTGCCATGACTGTGAATTTATGTTGGTGTCCCAGACCCCCGAGTGAGACCTGCACGTTCTGTAAATGCATTATTCCCATCAGGATGCTGAAGTCTTGTAGGTTGGAAGTAGCTCAGTGTCAGTGAACCCTTGAGGAGCCCAACAGCTCATGGCAGCAGAGTAGGTGAGAGAAACCTGGTGCATCTGCTGGCCCCCAGCAGTCAAAAATTCACAAACTTTTCCAAGACTCCATGGATGTGTCTATCCTAGTGAAATAAATAGTGCTAGGACCAGCTCTGTTAGTCCTCAAACAACTGGGACCAATAGGAATGGCTCCTGTACTGACTTATAAACAGCCCAAACACTGTCTGGAAAAGCTCTGGCTGTGCTGGGCTGCAGCTCTGCCATTTAGCAGGGAAAAAAATTCTTTTCCAGCTTTCCTGGCCTGTGCCCAGGCTCTGTTTGATTTACCAATGCCAACACAGACTGCGTGTATCAGTTAAACTCAGGACATTTCAACTAAGCCTGTGGTCTGGAAGGCTTTAAATCAAGTCCCGCTTTTTAGGAAGGTTAGCTGAACTTTCCCTGAAAATAAGGTTGACCCGTGAAAGAAAAAAATCAATCTTTGCTGTAGAAGAAAAACCAAATTCCTTGCATAACCTCTTTACATAATTTTTGTTGCTGTTTTCTCTCAAAAAGCTTTTGTACAGCTCTGCAGCTTTTCCAGGCATAATCATGAGCAGGTACAAACCTATATGGCTGTCAGATTTGAGAAATTAAGAATTTGAGCTATTCTAAATAATACTTCTAGCTGTGAACAGTTTTTAAATAAGGCACAGGCTGAAATCCCTTTGGCATAATGTGCCTTGATTATTTCAAGGCTCTCAAAGTATTTGTGAATATTACAGGCAGTTCAAACACTTTTTGCAGGCAGACAAAGGACTACACTTGCCAAATCACTCTTGGGTTGCAGATACCTGCTCCAAGCTGAGGTTGAAGAGTGTGACATCCCTGGAATTTGAATACCTTCAGGGTTCATGTTTCGTGTTTACCAACACCATTTACCAAATACCACTCTGACAATCCCTTGCAGGGCTCCAAATGAGGTTTCTTTACTGGCATTTCGACACTGGTGACTTGCAGGATGCTGTTCCCTCCCATCTAGACCAGTTTAGCAGTGCGAGTTCCTTGGATACTGTCTCTTGTTATGTGTGCCTGTTCCTCTGTTTTTTGGCTTTCTCATTTTATGTTTTCAGCCTGCAGCATGTCCTCCTGTACTGAAACTTTGCATTGTGTTATGGTAGCCAAAAATCTGGTCCTCCACGGGTGTTCCTGAGAAAATTCCTGCTCTGGAATAATTTTTGTAACTCCTTTTTCTGTTAGATATGCTTTTTCCAGCCTTCTGCTGGCAGCATTTAGTTGGAAGTTACTATTCTAAGGAATGCTTCCAGACTGTGGTATCCCAGTAAAGAAGTAATTTTTTGGAAACTCAGTGATACACATAGATGAGATAATAATTTTTTTCCCTCCCTAGCTCACAAATTAACTAAAGATCTCTCTTTTGTCACTGCTATGGGACAGAAGTATTTAAAATCCATCCCAATTATGTTTTCATGTACTGCAAAGATTTTTAACATAATCTCAGGTTGGCTTTTTTTTTTCTTTATGTGGAGATAAATTCTAACAAGCTGGTATAAAACACATTCCCAGGTTAATGGGCTGAGCATGCATGTGCTGTTGTGTTGAGCAGCACTTGGTGAAGCTCTGGAGGCTTCACCTGGAAGAATAATAAGGCCAGCAAGATTCTAAAGCTTTCAAATCCTCAATCTTCAAACCTTTAATTTTATAGCCATATATGAAGAGCCATAAACTGATTGAAATCAATGCCACTATTACCATTTGAACCAGTCACAGTCTGACTAAAAGTTGTGTAAGAGGCTAAAGGTTTCTAAAGGTCACTTGAAAATGGAATGTATGGTTTTTGTTGGGATTGCAGGAAGACTTTAGTGTCCTGTTGGCCTCCCTGTTATATTTTGACTTGTTTTGTCATGTTGCTTTGGTTACTGTTTTCATTAGTTAAGACTGTAGGTCCTTCATCCATCTTTTGTTGTTTTTCTTCGTGGAAACTTGCATATAATCTGAAAAACCCTGAAGGTTGTTAAAAATAACTTGAAGAATCATTATTTACAAATGAATAAAAGATTTGGAAAGCAGGTTCTGCTCACAAGAAATTGAGAAGATTCCATTGTTACGGGTCAAAGGGAGTAAGAGAAGACTGACTGGTGCTGAAATCCTCTTCAGCTCTTAGAATTTAGAGCACAAAGTACCTATTTTCATTAAAAGAGAGGAGTATGTGCACATGTAACAGGGAGAGCTGGTTATGTAAGTGGGAGATAATGAACTTGAGTCCTAGTACTGGATGTCTCAGGTGATTGACAGTTCGATCCACACTTTTGTGTCAAAGTCTGTGTTCTCAGCAGAAAGGAATGTTTTATTAAACACTTGTTCCTGCGAGGAAGTGGGGTACGTACTGACCTGTGCCACCTCGGTGATCCTCACAGAGGAGATCTTCCCTGTCCTGTTCACACGATGCTGGATGGATTTTTGGATTCTAAGAATCAGGGGGAAGGCCAGCAAAGCAGATATCCTGGTGG
Source organism: Vireo altiloquus (assembly GCA_013396875.1). Taxonomy (NCBI): domain Eukaryota; kingdom Metazoa; phylum Chordata; class Aves; order Passeriformes; family Vireonidae; genus Vireo; species Vireo altiloquus. The sequence goes on from VZRF01015594.1 coordinate 6,579, forward strand.
GAGTCTGTTAGAACCAGGATGAAGAGGCAAATGAAATATTCCAGGGGAAGTCTTGTGATCAATCCCCCCTTTTTCCTGTGGGAGAGTTTAACTTGCCAAATGTCTGCTGGAAATACAACACAGCGGAGAGGAAACAGTCCAAGAGGTTCCTGAGGTGTGTGGGAGGTAATTCCTGACACAGAGGGTGAGGGAACCAAGCAGGGGTGGTGCCCTGTTGGGGTGAGGGCTTCTTTCCCAGCCTCTCACCCTCACTCCCTGTAGCTGGGATGAAACACAGGAGATGTGGCTTTTTTTCTTGTTTGGACTCATTTGTTTATTAATTCTTATCTATGTTACAGTCTTAGAAGCTGTGAGTTCTGCTAACAAGGTGAAACAAGGCTAATAATGGCGATTTTCTGGTTCTGCAGAGCTTTTTCAAGGACATTTGGTCCAATAATGATTTGACACCTAAATTATTTTGATTCCTAACCCAATACCCAAACCTCTTAGTTCATTAGTGCAGGTTTTCTTATCCAGTTATAAGACACCATCTCAAACCATGAAGAAGAAGGAAGAAGAAAGTGAAAAAGAAGTATCCAGCCACTGCCCTAAAATCTCCATCTTGGTATATATTACTAGATTCAAAACCTTAAATCTCAAATTTTTCACCCTGTGACACCACACCTTCTATTCAAACTACAGATGTGTGATTTAAATGTCATCAGTCAATTTTGGAAGCCTATCCCAAGGCCTCAGATCAAATGTGGGGTTTTCTTGTGGAACAGTGCTTTCCAGCACAGAGAATTCAAAATTCTCAGCTTCCAGGGTTCCAGCAGTACCCCACTGGACCTGTTTGGGAACAGAGAAGGATTGGTGGGTGATGGAGTGGTTGGAGGTCCTCTTGGGCACAGTGGTCATGAAATAGTGGAGTTTTTGGTTCTTGGGGAGATGGAGGGGTGGCAGCAGAACAGCCACCTTGGACTTCTGGAGGGCAGACTGTGTTTGGGAGCCAGGTTGGCAGAGTCCCCTGGGAGGCAGCCCTGAAGGGCTGAGAAGTCCAGGAAGGCTGGAGATCCTTAAGAAGGAAATCCTGAAGGCACAGCAGGAGCAGACCATCCATCTCCATGGGCCAGAGGATGAGCCAGAGGGGGAGAAGGACCAACCTGGTTGAGCAGAGAGCTTTGGCTGGAACTCAGGGAACAAAACTGCATGTATAACCTTTGGAAGGAGGGGCAGGCAACCCAGCAGGACTACAAGGATGTTGTGAGGTTATGCAAGGAGAAATTAGAAGGGCCAAAGCCTAACTAGAACTTGATCTGGCTACTGCTGTGAAGGATAATAACAAATATCTCTGTAAATACAGCACTAAGAAGAGTCTCCATCCTTCATTGGATGCCATTCTTTATTTCCTACCAGAACAACCCCATAGGGTGCAATTGCTCAGGAATTTGTGTGTGGAGATCCATTTATAAAGTATGATTGTGTGAAAAGCTGTTGGGAACTAGAAGTAGGCAGAAAATGACAACGTGTCATGTCCTCTGTGACAGCTTGTCTGATGCCTGCAGTGCCACACAGCACTGGTGAGTGCATAAATTAACTGCTGAGTGCCACTGGAGTTAATCAGGAGCTCTGCCATTAATGAACAGGGGCAGTAGCATTTTCAGGGATCAACTCCTACTGCCCTACTCTTAAATACCTGTTTCCATAATACACAAAGAGGTTGTTGTGGTGTATCCCACTGAGTAAGTTTTATAACCCCACACATCACTCTTTCAGGTTGACCTTGTAAGCATAGCAAGTTACATTTTAATTCTGTTTAATGCTTTATTTCTGTTTCTGTACATATTTCACGTAGAGTTTCTGAAGGAGTAATTGTACCATAGAGCACAAATCTAGCTTCAGTCTTTTTGTTATTTGAAAATCTTACAATGAATGATAGTTTTATGCAGTTGTCAGCTGCAGAACCTTCCTTTAAGGAATTTATATTTCTGTTGAGACCCATTGCCAGCACAGTAAAACAAAGGGTGACCAGTCAAGATGTGTCTCCCTTGGCACAAGACATGTCCAGGCCTCAGCCTGCATTCTCTGCACTGGTCATGCCTTCAAGACACATTCAGCTTTTGCTGATCCTTTCCTTTTTTTTTTCCTGGGGGTTTCCATGCAGCTCAGCCCATGCTTGTGTCCCTTTTTTCTGGATATTCATGGCTGCTGTCCATGTGGGGTGTGAAAATGAGCTGCTTGGGAACAGTGCAGGGTGCAGGATGGTTAAAGGTGAAGGGGTGACTTTGAGACTTCTTTGAGCTACCAAAACCCCAGTGTGCTGGATATCTGAGTGTGCTTTACTCTTTCAAAAAGACAAAAATTCAAAAAGGTCTTTTTAAGCAGATTCCAAGGCAACATGGAAGTTTCTACTTTTAAAGGTTGACAGGGTTTTCTACTTCAGTGGCATCTGTGATGTCTTTTTTTTCTGACCCCACTGTAGCTTATTTTAGTGGCCCATTTAGGGTAATCATTATACAAATTCCTTTACTTCCAGAAATCAGCTTTCCTGGCCTCAGTCATAATTATACCAACCTTTACAAATGTGAATTAGTTGTTGAGCAATTTTTTTTTTTAATGGAAAAAATTCTCCTACATTATGGCAAAAGGAAATTAAATTTGAGAAGATTACACTGATCTATCTTAAAAGAAGAAGATAACAAGTCCTGCAGTGAGCCAAGCCTTTACCTGTGTCAGTGTGGATTTATCAAATACCTTACCTGAGTCAGTTGACCTTATTGTGAGATACTGCCCTGTTGCTGAATTACTTAACATTTGGTTCTTTGGTTTTTCAAAGCAAGAGTCAATGCAAGGTATGATTTTAAATCAGCGTGCTAAAGTGTGCATATTCTGTATATCTAATATGTCATTGTTGTCTCTTGTTTCTGTAATGCATTCGCATTACTATGAATCAATTTTATTCTGCTTCTCTAGAGACTCTCGCTGCCTGCACGCTGTGATATATTTGCACTGTTGTAGATACATATATATACATACAATGTAATTATATTATACAAACCATGTCTTTTTCAGGTTGCTTGTTACCTTTGTAGTTTACGCTTCCTGGTACAGTGGACCTGAGTAAAAATGTGGGATGTGGGGCATTCTGATGATATATTACAGTAATAGAGAAATCTTTGTATATTTCTGTATACTTAATACCTGTAAGAAGAGATTTGTATGTGCATTATTTTCCAAACTTAGGGCTTTGTTTTCTGAGACTAGAGAACATTTATGATAATGTAACACACACACACACACACAAAAAATCAAATAAAGTGTTATTATTTTCAGACAGATGCCTTTGTCTGTGTTCTCACTCCGAGGGAAGTGGAAGGTGTGTTGGTAGTGATACATTTTCACTGCCTGCTCCTTGATTCTGGCAGCCAGCAAGGATGTGGAATTGCCTGTTTCAGGTGTAGATTGTGGTGGTTTCAGGTAACTTCCAGTACAGGTGGGTTACAGAACTATCCAGTGAAAATCCTTCAAAGCATGAACTGCAGTCACACTGGGGGTTGCAGCTAGATGATATTTAAGGTCTCTTCCAACCCGAACAGAGTAAGGATCAGGGGATGCGTCCCTGAGAAACCCTACACAATTGAGGGACTTCCTGAACCAGTGGAATTCATTACCTTTGTATTTCCATCCAATTTTGGTGGATTTTTTTTCCACTGACTGATCTTCCATTCATCTTGTCCTTGCTACCTGCAAGTGGCAGCAGATTTTCCCTGTGCTGTTTCAGTACAGGAGGCAAGATAGGATCATTCCCCATTTGCCTTCTGCTGGACACTCTGGAATGTGTGGGTTTCTTCTTCCCTTCTCCCCAGCTGAAGAGAAACTGTTTTATCCTGCCAGTCATCCCCGTCCATTCCCCATTTTACCAAACACCTTTCCTCCCTCATTCTGCCACAGCACCTTACTCTGCAGCTCTCTGTGCATTTCCATCGCCAGGGAAGTCTTCAGCTGGTTTAGAAGCCAATATTTTAATTTCTTGTGTTTCTCGTGAAGATCCACATTGGCCAAGAGTGACATGCTTACTGTTTCTGCTGGACTGCTGCTACCTACTGCACTGGCAGGGAGACTCTTGGGCAGAAATCCTGACCTGTGTGAGGCCCCAAGAACAGTGTCAGTGCCAGGAGGAGGGTTCAGAGTTGGTGTCCTGGGTTTGGCAAATATTCACTTTGCATGGGTGGCTTTTCATGCAGCTTTATGTTTCATGGTGTTTGTGTGTTGGACTTAAGGCCAAGCCTAGACAACATCACTGTCCTTGTGCCATCCCTCCTGACCACCACAGCAACAAAATTACCTGCCTTGCTCACCACAGTTCGAAGAATACTGCCCTAACTTTTACAAGTTAAATACCCACTCATAAATAACATGAGCAATGATGCTTAAAGCCTGAATTGCCCTAAGGATACAATAGGATTGCATTTTCAAGACAGTTTTCTCATGATGACAGAGATCATACTTTATGTTGTGTTTTATAGCCCTGGGTGCCTCCCTGTGCCAACTGGTGTCCATAGATCAGGAAGGGAAGAGGAGGAACAGGAGTCTTTCATAGCCTGAGTGGCAACATAAATTACTTTTAAGCATTTTATATGGCAGTTAATGCTATTAAATAAGCCAACCATAAACTTCTCATTAGCAACACTGCAAAAATTAATATACCTCACAAGCAATTACCATACACTGTGCACTCCAAATGGATTCATAAAATAAAGGATGTTTGAAAATAAAGGAAACTTTATTTTCTAATAGCTATCCATTTAAAACCTGCTTTGGAATGCAGGTTGAAAGGCATGGGAACCCAAGGTAGAGTAAGAGATGTGCTTGTTGAGCATGAGAGGATGCAGGGATCTGAGCAGTGCCCAGGTGAGCAGTGAGCAGGTGCTGTGCTGTCAGCCACCAGCACTGACACATTCCCTTGGGACAGCCTTCATGAAGGGCTTGGTGGGAAGTGTTGCCAGCTCCATTTAGGGCAGAAAAGCTGTCAAGGGCTGGATTAGTCAAACTGACACTAATTGCATCCATTTCTGTTGTTTGGTGCATTTTAAATTTCACGGCCTCGTTTGGTTTTGTGCCTTTTTTCTTTTTTTTTTTTCTGTGCCTTGTAGATTTTTTCGAGATCTGTGATTTTATTATGCACTGTTAACTCTGTGTGATGGCTTTGCTGCATTCCTGACATTCCCATTCTGAGCCTGTGCCTGCACACGCATGGGAAGGCTGAGAGAAAAGTCAATGCTATCTCTTCCACAGACAGAAAACGTTATCAAAACATGAAGCTGATCCATTGTCAGCCTCTGAAAACACAAACATCCCTCAGAGTTGCACTGTTGCCCCCAGTTCTTTCTAGCAGAGTCATTCTCTTGTCCCACTGTTTTGCTCTACTGGGCAGGTGAAATAAAGCTCCACCTGTTCCTAGGACCTTCTTGCTCATCCCCACGGCACCCATAGAGTCAAATATGAAGTAGATTTTGTGGCTTCATCAAGAGTCTTACAGGTGCTTTTTGTCTTTCCCGTGTGTAAGAATCAGACAGTAACCCCCAAAGTACTTAAAGGAGAAACAAAAGTGACAGTAAACCTTTTGATTTTGCTCCTGTTCACTGAAACTCATATTTTGTGTCTTGGTGAAGCACTTATGCTTGGATGGGGCATAATGCCAAGTCTCAAAAAGAGTAAGAAGCAGGGGAAACCTCATTTTGTGGCAGGAAGCAGCTGAATTTTACTTACCAAATTTACTTTTCTTGAAGCTTTCTGGGAATGCCACAGATTGGAGTGTCAGTCCACTCTGGTGATAAGTCAGGCCCCTGGGAATTGCCTAGAATTTCTGCAACAAGTTCAGCAATTAAGATATTTGGCTCAGCTGCAGTGAAATATTTTGATTCAAGAGTTCCAGATTCTCATTTCAATTCTGGTGTTTTAGGACTGAATCCCTCAAAACTGCTGTTTACCAAAACAACCTTCTGTTATGTTCTGAGCCAGAAGCACATGTTGAAGGAAGCATGAGAGACCTAACTCAGAGACAGATGGGAACAGGACCCTACAAGGGCCTGTCTTTGTCCAGTGGTTTCTCTGAGGGGGATTTCTGGGTGCCACAGTGGGTGTACAAAGGGAGACCACAAAGCAGAAGAAGTTATCATAGCTGAATAGAAACACTGGTCTCCAGCAGAAAAGTACTTTGTTTTCTTTCCCTGCCCACCTCTGGTAAGTGGAAGTGTCATTAAGTGAAATTTCATGAAGCGAAAAATGGAAATTTTACCATTCACTATCAGGGGAAGGAGCACCCAAGGACAGCAAACACTGGAACAAAGCTGCATCCTCTTCTACATCACCTGGGAGTGCTACCCAGCTGGTTATAGAACACGAGTGCATTCTGCATTGCAGCACAAATATTTTACAGCAAAGTCTGTTTGTCTGGCTGTTTTCATCTGGTACTGAGGATATGTTTGTTGTCCCTTTGTGTACCTGGTGGAGTGTGCTGGGACAGGGACCATCTGTGCTCTCTAAGGTAGCTGGGCAGCTCACGTTCATATACCAACACTGGCAGCTTTCAAATGCTTTAGAAGAAGGCTCAGATGAGGAAAAAGAAGCCTGCAGAGTAATAATGGACTCTTCTGCCCAAAGAGGACTTTTGTTTCTGGTAGATTGCTGCTTGGAAAACTCACCTGAGAGCTTCTGAGACTCTCACCTGAACTTTGCTCCTAAGGAAGGTTTAGCAGCCCACACCTCAGAGCGAGTTTTCCTTTTTGTACTCAGTTTGGCAGTGAGTGTGACCTCTTGGAAACTGAATCTGGGTCTGGAGATCATCCTTCTGCCTGGGTTTAACACAGGCAGGTTTGGTTCTTGTGTTTTATTTTCTGTTCTCCAAGCAGTTTAATGGCATCATGGTTGAGTTTTCAAGCTTTAGTAAAGCCAAGTAACTCACGCAGAGACCTGTGGCAGCACTGTGTGATTTAGCTGCTCTCAAGAGAGGAAGATTTCAGTTTCCATATTCTTTTTCACTTCAGTTTAGCACCTTGTCTGAAATCTTTCTTTTGAACAAGAGCTTTGCCAGAGGAGGTGTGTGACACTGCAGCAGGATCCATACCCTTCCCAGAGTCATTTGGGAACGGCACCTGAAGGAAGTGGCACATTAAAAAAAACACTTTTTTTGGAGGTGTTTGCAGTTAAATCCCTTCTTCACGTGGGTACGTTTGTTCTTCATTGCTAGCACCCATCTGCTCTGAGCTCCTTGTCTGTCCTAGTTTTCTCCCATTACTTCTCCATGTCATCCAAACACAGCTTTCCTGCATTGCTTCAAAACGAACAATTTCCAAGACCTTTTCCTTGGCAACAACTGCTTTAAAAGCCAGTAGAGCATCTTCACTCCCTGAAGCACCACTGCAATCAATCTGCAATGTCAAACATGCTCTATTCAGCCCTTATTAGAAGCTGGAGCTTTGGTGGCACTTAGCTGCCATGGTTGCAGTTTAGGACTATTGCTTATTTGGGATTTTAAACGTCATTCACTGCATAATGGCCTCATCAGCACAAAGCCTTCGAGTCACAAATTGACACAAATGGGTTCCTGTAGCACCTTTGCTGACAAAAATCACATCGCTGATCTACTTTTTTCCCCTTTGTGTTGGTTTAACACAGCCTGGTTTTTGGTGGGGGTGGGAGAAAAGCTGCTGGAAACTTCTATGCTGGCACAGAGCCAATCGCTGAAGGCTCTGACGATGGGCAGGTTACCAGCCCAATTAGACAAGCTGGTAACGCCTCTGTGATGACATATTTAAGAAAGGAAAAAGTATGGGAAGCTCTCTTTCTTCTCCCAAGGGATGGTGAGGTGGCTGCCAGGGCCCATCCCAGTGGGGGCTGCTGGGGAAGGCATGGGCTGGGCCTTCTCAAGGCTGGTGATGCCTTAAGTTGTAACTTTTATATTTTTCCAATCCTGCAGTGCCCAGTGTAACTCTGAAGTTCCCTCTAGCTCGTTAAATGCTGTTCTCGCATGCTCACACAGACATAACAAAGCCTCTCCAGCTCACTCTCCAAGGACACCCAGACCATCCTAGGCCCAAAAGTGTAAACCTTAATCTTAAAGAGGGAGGGGCAAGCTTGGGGAAATTACATCATTAGCTAAAGTTTTAATTGGCAATTTTATGCTGATATGCAACTAAATCAAACTTATAAAAGTGTGAGGAACTCGTGACCTGTCATCCATCTTGGGATCCACTGAGGCAGGACCCTCTGAACCCCCAGGGCGTAACCTTTGAAGGCCTTTCAAATAAATCCCTCCTTTATTCCTTTATTCCTGTCTAGTCTCTGTTTCTAGGTAGCCATTTAAGGCATCACTGGGACCATATGGCCAGGGCCCTCCCGGGGCCAGAGCCACCTATGTGGTGCCATGCGGCCAGGGCTGGCCATGCGGTGCTGGTGATGTCCATGAGGCCAGGGCTGGCCATGCGGTGCTGGTGATGACCAGCAGGGACAGCATGGCCAGCAGCGAGAGACATGGCGAGCATTTCCCCGATGCAGAGCCCAGACGAGATCAACCTCTCAGCTGCAGCTTACAGACACCGACTTTCTTCTAAGTCAGTGGAGAAGGAAAAGCGAGGACATGTGAGGAAAACCAACATGGCAGCACAGACGCCAGTGAAAAAGAAGGAGAGTGGGGGTGCTCCAAGCACTGGAGCTGAGATTCTCCTGCGAGCCGTGGTGAGGACTATAATACAACAAACTGTTTCCCTGTAATTCATGAAGTGCATGGAGGGATGCAGATGATGCCTTAAATGGCTACATAGAAACAGAGACTAGACAGGAATAAAGGAATAAAGGAGGGATTTATTGGAAAGGCCTTCAAAGGTTACGCCCTGGGGGTTCAGAGGGTCCTGCCTCAGTGNAACCTAAGGCATCACAGGGATCCACATGCAGCCTGTGAAGAAGAGTACACATGCTGGAGTGCGTGGATGCTGAAAAGCTGTAATCTAGTGAGGAACTTGAACAGAGAGAGATGAGCCTTGCTTTTAAAGATAGAGGAAGAGAGCCTTCGCTTCCAAACCAGAACAGCTCATCCTTAAAAGACTAAACCCCTTGAACTAAAATGACCCACACTGGGTAGTTGTGGGAAGACTGCTCGGCCTGTGGGAGCAACTCACAGTGCAGCAGGTTTGGGTGGGACTGCTGCTTGTGGAAGTTAAAACCATGCTAGAAAAGTTCACAGAGAACTGTCTCCTGTTGGAAGGATCCCACGGCACAGCAGAATAAGCTCTTTTCTTTAAGCATGCTGAAGAAAGATTTTTAAGAAGTGAAATACTGACCAAAACCCCATGTTTTGTTTCCTTGCGCGGTCAGTGGAAAGAGAGAGGGACTGGGAAAGAAAGGTGTTCTGAAGGTTTGTTTTGGTTCTCTTCACCCTTTTTACTTTTAATTCTGTTAATAAAAAATCTTCTTTATACTGTTTAAGTTTTGAACCTGTTTTGCCTTAAAGGGGTTTTTTTTTTTTTTTCCAAAAATCCTTATCTCAGCTCATGAAAACGAAGTTTTCAATTCCCCTTCCTCTGCTCAGCTATAGCAGAGGAAAATAAGTAGATGGTTTTTTTGTGGGTGCCTGGCGCTTAGCCAGCCTCAAACCCTTCCAGAAAAATATTCAGAACTTTGTTTACTTATTTCTCACTGGCTGCACAGCAATGCAGGTGTGCAGAGCTGCAGATACAAAACATAAATGAGGCTCATGGACACTGCCTCAGGTGAGGGGAGCCCTCAGAGTGACCCTGAGGGGGAGGAGAGGAAGGTCCCTCCTTTTGTAGCCACATCTCTGCAGGTCCTGCACACTTCTCTTTGGGGTGCACTCCTGTTTTGGGATCTCACTTGGCTCTGCCTGTCATCTTCAAATCCTCAGCAGCTGTGGCTTTCACTCTGTTTCTGTCAGCTTTATTTTCTCACCAAAAATGTTAATATTTAGAATTCTAGGCAGTTTTTTCAGGTTCATTTGTGCAGGAGTGGATAACAGTCTACCTAGAGAGACCTCGAGCACTTACCTAATGTAAATTCCCAGAGTAGACATCATCCCTTCGGACTTAGTGATGATGTCAGATCCTTAGGTAATAATTATTTGTGCTATGAGCAACTAACTCTGATTTATAACCCCAAATGTCTGGAGCAGCTGCATGACCTAGTGGAGGCTTGGCTCTTGGGAATACTTGGCATCAGCACAGCAGTTCATGGCTTCTGCAGGTGACATCATGCCCAGGGATGATGCTGAGGGCACTTGGTCTGTTCAGGCTGCAGCAGAGGAAGCTGAGGGGAGACCTCACTGCAGTCACAACTTCATTGTGAGGGGCAGAGGAGGGGCAGGCACTGAGCTCTGCTCTCTGGTGGCAGTGACAGGACCCGAGGGAATGACCTGAAGTTGTGTCAGGGGAGGTTTTGGTTGGATATTAGGAAAGGTTTCTTCCCCCAGAGGGTGGTTGGGCACTGAACAGGCTCCCCAGGGCAGTGGTCACAGCACCAAGCCTGGGAGAGCTCATGGAGTGTTTGAATAACACCCTCAGGCACAGGAATTCTTGGGGTTGTGCAGGGCCAGGAGTTGGACTTGATGATTCTCGTGGGTCCCTCCCAACTCAGCATTTTCTGTGATTCTAGAACTACCTCCACTGACCTTCAGTACACTGCTCAGTTTAGTGCTCATATTGCAACCAGTATCTGACCATATTCAAATCATATTATTGAGCCTGTTGAAAGTGGTTTATGAATGACTTATTTTATACCTGCCTGGATAAACTTACTCTTTACTAAAGTGCACTGAGATAAATCAAACCTCCAAGGAGGCATGCTAAGGAGGAAGTTTTTTACAATGAGGGCGGTGAAGGGCTGCAACAGGTTGTGTAGAGAGGTGAAAAGTCCCTGGAAATCCCTGGAAAAGTTCAAGGACAGATTGGACACGGCTAGGAGCAACCTGATCGAGTTGAAAATGTTCCTGTTCATTGCAGGGGGGTGGGACTAGAGGACCTTTAAATGTCCCTCCAAAGCATTCTGTGATTCTGTGATTCTGATTCTGTGATTCTGTGATTCTGTGATTCTATGGTCCTATGTCTCCACCCTCTTGTCTCTCCCTACAGCACAGCCCTGCAAAACAGTTCTCCCCTGCTGAGCCCTGAGCACAGTTTGCTGCTGCAGCAGTCTGAGGTCACCCATTTCACTGCCAACAGGGCTCTTAGAGGCTCTTTACTGGGCTCTTTACCCAGTACTCTTTACTCTCACTCAGCTGAAGCAGGGAAGCCTTCAAGCTGCTGTGCTGGGCATTCAAGACTCCCAGGAGAAAGCAGCCACCCTCGACACCAGGAGCTTCTCCTGTGTCTGGCAAGACACAGCAGCTCCATTTCAGGTTTAGGGCAGGGTTGGGAGAGCCTGTGTGTTGCTTTTAGTGTTGCAGAGGCATTTCCTGAGCGTGACCCGTGGGACCTGCTTGCGTTGAGCACTAGAGACAAGGTGATACAGAGAGCAGGAGGTGTTTGAGTCAGACCAGCTCAGTGATCAGCTAACAGAGGTACCCTTCCCTATGGCTCAAGGGGGAAAAAAAGAGCCCAAACCCACAGCTATTTCTATATAAAGGCAAACCCTGAATATTTCCAGCATTCAGAACGAGTGGCCCGTGTGATGCCAGCTAAGAAATTCAAGCAGTCACTTGCCAAGTGTGAAGTGTAACTAACACAAAAAGCTGAGTGCTGTGTTCCTTTTGGAAGCACTTGTGGCTGCTCTCTCATCAGCAGGTTGCTGACATGCCAAATTTCCTGGGAAACAGAGAAATACACAGCTTTAAAATAAAGACAGCAAAAAAAAAACCTGACAAGTTGTGTCGTTCTTCTTTTATTACAGTGAAAACCTGTGCGGTGCTAGGCTACTGAGAGAATAAAAGCTACCAGTAACTTTTCATCAAAAAGGAGTCAATGCCACATAAAAAACAGTCTAGAAATCATGGCTGTTGCAAAGTATAAAGTCTGAGTTGGGACCTCTGTCTGTTGTTCCATTGGAGTAGATCCAAAGATTGCAAAGTTCTCGATGGAAGTTTCTCCTTTAACAAGCTGGGGAGGTAAAGAGAAGCAGATTAAGGGACATGTTTTCTCCATAAATCACACAAGATGCTAGGAGGTGTTTTGCCTAGATGTAGGACATCCAAAAGTCAGTTTTTTAGCGATTTCAACCAACCCCCCTGTGTAGATGTGTTTCCTAACTATGATTCAGGTCAGTAAAATCAAATTATGGTGAATCCTATGTAGTGCAAAACACAGTGTGGCTGAGGCTATTGGTTATTAAATATTCTGAAAGGTCAATCCTAACTAAAACAAATTTAGCAGGGGACCAGAAATTTCTGTAAGTTTCATTCCACATTTCTAAAGCAAAGCCTTTTATCTCTCATGCTGATAAGGTGGCTGTGAGCTGGGTGGCTGCACCTCTGCCTTGGCATTAGCTGAGGGCTTGAGCTCACACCTGAGCCTGGACTACCACCTTGCTCACAAATCCCTGGCATCAGCAACACCCCACTCTCTGTACAAGAAGCTGTTATTTTAGAGTTTAGCCACCTTTTCCTGCTCACACCCTTAGGAATCTCTGGCTGGTACACCACACCAAGCTTGGGTGGATCAGCGACCCTACCAGGAGCTGTGGAGCACCCACAGGGACATGGGGGACATCTCCTGCAGGACTTTACCTTCCTCTGTGACACGGTGGTAGAAGCACCAGGGGACACCGGCGGGGTGTGCCCTGAAGCAGCAGCCCTTCTTTGTGCACTCCCTGGGCTTGATGCCAGGGTGGCCACAGTTTATCCTCCTGTAAGGATCATTGGGACAGATTTTCTTCACTGTGTAAAGCAAAAAAAAAAAAAAAAAAGACAACAAGAAAACAAAGGCAGGAAGGAGAATGTGTTACTTCATGCTCCGTCTGCCTGGTGATGTAATTCACAAATATAAAGCAGGACACAAAGGTGAGGTCCCTGAGCACGTCCCTGACAACCTCTGAACCAATTTCAGGCAGCAGATTCACCCAAATCCTCACCCAGCCTCCTAGGGAAAACTAAAATTCCGAAGGGTGATGAATGGCTGCTGTGCCGCAGGGACCACAGGAGGCAAAATTCACCCCTGGAAGTGTCTGGCAGCAACATGTCTTTACCTATCCTAAACCCAGCAATGGGGTGAAAAGTCCTGTGCCTCCTATAGTGGTAAAACATGCACTGGCCTCAGACCAGGGTATGTCCACGACCTGACCCCATGCTCACCCCAGAGCAGCCTGGCTAACGTAGGCAGAGGACCACCCAGCCCTCTCTGCGTGCCAGCTTAAGTTACAGAAAGGAAATAAGTCTTTTAGGAGGAAATCACAGCTCTGCCAGGTGCTTTAAACTAAAATCCCAAGTAAAGAGATTATACCACCCAGCTCGAATACTTCAGTTTTCCTCTCATAGAACAGTTCTCCTCAGAAAAGCAATTCTATGAAAATGGCACTCTGAGCTGCTGCTACTCGTTTTTTAAGGTTTACAAGAATTGCAAACAGTGCTCAAAAGCAAAACTGTTTTTTCCTACTGTAATTCTGATCTCTGTTGACTAATCTCGATTTATATCAGGTTCTTCTGTTGGGTAACATTGCCTTTGCACCTTCATTTCCTTTCATGTCACCTGTGCAGCTGCAGAGACTGCCCTGAAGCTCTCCTAAGAAGGAGTTGTGCTGTCAGCCCAGCAAATGTAGCTTACACTGAGTTAATTAACACAGCTAATTACACTCAGTTACTTAACACAGTTATGTAAAATATACAGCTAATCCTTGAAAGACTGGGAGAGCAGCTGTTATCTTCCTTGAGAAAATAATGGCAAAAAATAGAAGCAGGATGCTGACAGATGTCAAACAAGTAGCCACATAACAAACCTATTTAAATAAGTGCTGAGGATCCCTTGCTCTACCCATGGACAAGACCACAAATGAGACTGAAATGTCCCTAAATAATGAGCACAGGTTGTTTGATAACTAGAAGCCTAAGGGAAGAAGAAATATATTGTGTGAAGAGGATGAGGCAGATGTCTGATGAATAAGCAAGGCCTGACTTTGCATTTTACTACCACTGGTCTCCTAACAGAGGTTTGTGCCCACTTTTCTTGCTAAGGAGAAAAGCAGAACTGCTCCCTGGTTGTAGGCATTTCTGGATAATCAAACACGAGGTAAGTCAGTGTTTCTGGCAGAGATATTACCTTTCTTTGGTTTAGGGTTGTAGCACCAGGGGACGCTGGGGACTGAAGCGTTGAAGCAGCATCCAATTTTCTTGCACTCTACTGCTGAGATCCCCGGGTAGCCACAGTTTGTCCTCTCCCTGGGAACCACTTTACACTGGCATTTTGCTGTTCAGGACAGAAGGAACAAGTCACAGGTTGTCAGTTTGCACCCTTGTCACGGAGGAGTGTTTATCAGATGCTCACTGGGAGCAATGCTCTTTCCCTAGATGCTTTCCATCTCTTCAGTTCCCTGCCAAGACCGAAAACCTGAGTGGTTTAAGCACTGCTTTTAAACTCCTACTGATTTTGGTCAGGGCTGTACATCACCCTTTGAGAGGCTGTGGTCTCACTTGCAGCCCAGCCAGCCCTGCACAGTGGGGTTTGTGGGCTTTGAATCGACCACACCAAATGGGAAATCCCAAGGACTTAAAATACTATGCTATTAAATGTTTGCTGCTTTGCCCATCTCATGTGAAGAGAAAAAGAGTTAAGGGTCCAGTGGATATTCAAACAGGTGTAAAGATACAAGATCTTTGCATTCTTGACAGGTGATTATAAAATATAGGATGATGTGCAAACAGCTGCAGCTATGCTTTTAACATTTTAAGTCTATTGTACAGTCATCCACAACCAAGAAATTCTGGAGCTGTCCTCCAGCTGTCATTGAGCTACTTGCTTTCCACTTGTGGAGCTCTCTAAATGACCTTAATGAGGAGGCAGAAGGACTCCTTTAAAACTCTATTCACATTGCAAAGCAGCATAAACCAAATGTCAGAAGACAATTTAGACAAAGCTGGTTCCTGTTCCAGCCCTGGTCCTGGTTCCAGTGACCTCCTCTGCCTTTGCAGCGGGTTCCTGGTTATTCCACCAACACAAGAGTTCACCTGCAGTCTTTCACATTTTGCTATAGATCTCTCTGAAAAAATTAAAAAGCAGGCTCCAGCTTTGGGAATAAAGAGCAGCAGAGAAAGCCTTTTGCTGTCTGGTCTGTTAACGCTGGCAGGCTCTGGCTGCAGTCGGTGGGATGAGGGTCCCACACGTACCTGGAAGGCAGCAGGAGGTGGATGTACTTACTTGGAGGTGCAGCTCCCTCTGCCAGGGCGCTGAGGGCTATGATGAGGGTGACAGAGAGCGCACAGACCACCTTGAGATCCATGGCTCTTGGAAGAGGAGTGGTGCTGCTCTCCCTGGAAGCCGCAGGCTTTATACACTCCTTGTGTTTGCCCAGTGAGGTCTGATAACATTGTTCCATCTGATGCTTCACCCAGAAGGTTGGGTTTTCTTTTGTTTGGTTAGGAAGTGTTGCCATGCATATTTTTTGATATCCTGGAGATAAATTTCTGGGCTCCCTCGAGCTATTGATCACATACCTCTTATGTATCTATAGATACATATCTATTACGTGATCCCATAATCTATCAAATGGATGCTGCTGGGTGCCTCTGGGTGCCAGAGGTACCTCTGGGTGCTCTGATTTCATTGCCTTTAGAGTATTTCAGACCTCTGGGCAGTTTTTATTTTCCAATCACTACTGAAAAATGTGTAAAATATTCCTATCCAGTTGCATCTTTTCTGTCCTAGTTTTTCCCTGGCCTTAAGGTTTTGGTTATGCTTACTCTGAAACAGGAAAGGGAGGGGGGCTGGAGCTGTGACACCTCCAAGCTTCAGGTGACCACTGTGCACCTGAAAAAACACATAAACAAGAGAAGTGGAAGGTGTGACTGTGAAACACTGAGCCCAGCTAAGGCCACTGTTGGTTTCCACAAAAAACAATTCAGGAAAAGAAGGTAAGATCAGGGAAAAAAAAACAAAACCCAAAAGCCCAAGAGGATCAACAGCACCGACACAAGAGAAGAAAGGAGAGTTTCTATATGATCTCAGTCTGCCCCACAGGTGCTGTGCCTGTCCAGGCATTGGTCCTGAGTGTCCCAGGGTTATTTTGGAGTTGCTGCCCTGTGCAAGGTCCTGTTCCAGGGTGCCACAGCAGGAGCTGTCCCCACCCCCTCTGCCTGATTCCCAAATCTGAGCAGCACTTCCCAACCCATCCAACTCCACCTGCGCATGGTTTGCCAAAACAAAACTTCTGAAGCACCACATTTGATCCAATAATTTCCTGATTGCTTTTTCCCTGGTTTCAGAGGTGGCCTCCAAGGCAGCCTTTGGGCTGTTTTGGGACAACAGACCTTGGGACATGGACTGCTGAAGGCTTTAATCTTCCTTTTTTGGACAATTTTCTACCATTTACTGTAACATTTCTTCTAGCTACTTCTCAGCTCTCAAACACAACCAGAGCAGTGCCAGGGAGGGGAGAGATGCAGCTGGCTGGTGGAACCATCTCCACACCCTCCCCACAGGAGGCACCTGCAGAGCAGGCAGGGCTGGCTGCAGCCCTTTGGGTGCTCTGCTGCATTGCTTTTCCTGGGGGAAAACCACCAGGTAACTCTTCCTGTTCGTCACCGAAATAAAGAGATTCAATGCACTTCATTTCTCTTTGACAGAATTGTCAGAATTGATCAGAATCTTGTCTTCTTGCTTTTGAATATTACATATGAGTTTGTTTCGTGCATCTTTCCACTACAAAGTTTAAAGTGAGGACTTTCAGCTTCTACAGTTGTGTTTTGGAGGAAGTTTATTTGCTGAAAAGCGTTTCCAACAAAGTGGGAGGGGGTTCATTCTACAAGGGAAAAGAAAATAATAGGGTTCTTTTTCCTAAAGGTTAACTTATTTAATACCTAATGGACTCTATTTATATTCATCCCTATTTAAGACATGGGTGGCATTTGTCACTGAAAATCACAATTCATAAATTAGGTATTTTGTGTATCCTGCATTTCACAAGACACCTGTAGGCTGCAGGCAGACGAGGGCTGTGCTCCATCACCCAGCAGCTCGTATCACACTTTTCACTTCCATCACTTAGAGAAAACATCGGACTAAAAACTTAAAAATCCAAGTTTTCGCCTTATGTGCAAAGGTCCACCATGATGCCTGTCCAGAGAAGTCATTGGTAGATTTTCCACCAGCTTTCTCCTCAGGGAGCAGGGGGTGAGGTTGTCTGGAACACTGCCCGTGCATGAGAGGAAAGCAGTGATCCCGAGGGGGACTGTGCTGCTTTTGGACCTCCACGAAATTCTCAATAGATTATCAGCCCATCGTGTGAGTCAGCTGAAACTGCAGATAACGTTTGTCACTCCTGCTCCTTTCTGGACATTAATTAAGCCCTTATCTGCTGGCTGTCACCTCTTGGGCCCGATCCCAGCTGCGGGCACAAAGGCAAATCTACCCGCGAGCCCTCGCTGCGGAAAGAGCGTTTGATTGGCATCGTAAAGCAAACACTCAGCAATAAATGAGCTGCCTGCTTTCTGCCAGGGCATTACTTAAAGATCTTTAATATGTTTATATAGCAAAGCCTTGAAAATTATCTGGGGTTTCCCTGTAAATGTGTTTCCTTCTGTGAGGCCGGCACCTACCTAAACCTTTTGGTAACTCTGTAAAGGATTTTGGGCTCTACAAGTGCTCATGGCCACAAGGGGCTTGGAGGGCTCCTTCCTCCTCTCCAGGCTCCCTGTCCTCCCTCACCACCCTCCCCTGGTCCCTTTTATCTGCACTGGGGTGCTCTCATTTCCTCCTCAGCAAGGACATGGAGAAATCACCACAGCTGGTATTGGATCTTGCTGTGGGTCAATGGCAGGCTGCAATCCTTTATTCTGCTAATCCAGAACTTTTGACAGATAAGGGTATTTTTTTTCCTATCTCTTTTCACTTAAAGTAACCAGCAAACAGCACAACTTTGATTTTCATCCCAAAGGGAGTGTTTTGTCCTGAAGGGAATTTCCTTTTTGTAGTAACTGTTAGTTTGGATGCTAACATGAAGAAATCTGTCACTGGGCCAACAGCACTGCATGTGAGCCCAGAAAGTAAATCCCAAGTTTGGAGCACTCTCTAAAGTAAATCATCATAACAGAGAAAAAAATCAGTGGCAAAGGAGAGGGGTGTCTGCAATTGGCTCCTTCCAGCAGTGTGAGGCACACAGAAGCATGAGTTGACACATGAAATTGCTAAAACCAGGACAATATCTGCCTGTCTACCAGATAACACTGAGGGGTCAAAAAAACAAACAGAGAAAACCCTACATCTTAATTCTGAAAATGGACAGCCCAAAATGACCCCTGAGATGCATGGCTTTGATTAAGATCTCTACCAGAGATGTACTAATGCTTTTGTTGAAATCAACTTGAACTTTGTGAGTTCAAACTCCTTCAGGGGAATTTTGTCAAAGAATATGTCATTTTTACAAACCACAGAGAGTACTGGAATGGGACTTTTGTTACATTTCTGTGGCAAACATCCTTGCCCAAGGTGAAAAGAAAGATTTAGTTATTGAAGTTATTCAAATGTGTAACTCAGAGCTGAGTCAGATTTAAAAGCCTGAATTTCAGCATCCAATACACTAAAAAATGTTTGGTTGTGATGCAAAGCCCAGTGCCAGTTTAGAAATAACAGATTTGAGCCTTTAATTTTCCTTAATGTTCCTGGGATCTCCAAACAGTCCATGATCTCAGCATTGCCATCATTTTTTGTGAGCACCAAAACAACACCAGAAAATACTTAAAATTCCAGAAATGAGGTGGGGAGCAGCCTGTGGAGGACACACTGGCTGGAGCCAGCAAAGCAGGGAAAATGGTGTTTTGTTTCTTTTCTAGACCCTATCAGATTTGTGGTGACCCAGAGAGGGGAAGAAACTCCTGAGAAATGGAGAAGATCTGATCCAAGACGTGGCCATTGAAAGGTCTTGTTATGATAATTGTTGTGATGCATTCCAGTTTACCATGCCACAGGCAGTGA
Source organism: Vireo altiloquus (assembly GCA_013396875.1). Classification (NCBI taxonomy): domain Eukaryota; kingdom Metazoa; phylum Chordata; class Aves; order Passeriformes; family Vireonidae; genus Vireo; species Vireo altiloquus. The sequence goes on from VZRF01015594.1 coordinate 25,676, forward strand.
GGGAGTCCAAATCCCGACCTATTACCTTCTGAAAAGGGAAATATAAACCAAGAAGACTTATTAAATGGAATAAAGGAAGCTTAAAGGAAGAGTGAAGCGTGTGAAATGTTGGCAAATGGCAGGGTGTTATTGAAAGACACAATATGAAAAACTTAGTAAATATTTACTGCTGTACAAAAAATGTGAAAAGGATGTCCTCAGGCACACATATAGACACAGAATAATTAAATGAGAGAGTAAAGGAAGCTATTAGAAGAAAAAAGACCTTTTATTCCAAGGTCAAATAAAGAAAACAGAAAAAAATACTGCAGGAAGGTAAAATCACAAAGAGGTAAACAAATAACTTCAGATAGGAGACAAAGGTCATCAGTCACAAGGGAGAGGAGAGGATTTTTGTTCAACATCCTCATAAATGATCAGGAAAGCTTGGTGAATAACGAAATTATGAATATGCTTATGATTCAGAATTATTTTTCATATTTTTAAAAAAGTGCAGCTAGCTCAACAGTTGTGGAAATATCTTACAAGATTGACTGGGTGATAAATTCTAAATGAATTACAAAGTAAAGTGCACAGAGGAAGAGTAACCGAAGTATATAATCACCAAGATGGGCTGCAAATTAGCTACTGTCACTCACACAGCTTCCCATCAATGTGGATGTGCCAGCTGAATATTCAAAGGGACAAAAAGGCAAATTGGTTTCAGTAGTTGTTAGGAAAGGAGTAAAAAGGAGAAAACTTAATTCTGGTATGGCCCCAGTCCCTGCCCACCCCTTTGAGATGTTCTGTCTGCCCTGAGTTAAAAAGGAGACATGTAATTAGAAGAGATGCTGAGAAAAGCCCTCTGGCTCACGAGAGCAGTGAGCTATGGAATAATGTTTTGAAGAGAGTAGGGATCTTAGAAACTAAGTTGTCGCAGGACAGATAGGGAGATTTTCTCCTGGATAAAAACAGGGCAACAAGCAGAGGGCAGAATGGTTTTCACTGTGGGGAGAGGTCATGAAGAGGCTCCTGCAGAGTTATGCTGGGACCTTTGCAGCTTAACAAGCTCACAAACCATCTGAAAGAGGACCTAGAAACGTAAAATCTGCTGGTAACACAGAATTTCTGTGGTAGTGAAAATATGAGGCAGTTGCTCTGATGGATTGTGCAAAATGGAATGACTGCAGAGTTGGATGGCACGTGAGGCTTCATGTCTGGAAATGGTGGAGTGATGCACACCTGGGAAAGGAGCAATCCTACCTTTCCAGTGACCATAAAGGACCCTGAGCTGATTGTGATCACTCAGGTTACTGTGAATGCAGTGTGAGGATGACAGCAGCATATGGAGGATAACAGGCAGTTTTGTGAAAACACCAGCTCAGTGCTTAGCAACCGTGAGAAAAGCGAATGACAGATTAACAATTCTTAGGCACGGAATAGAGAATCACAGATTTACAAAGTTTTTCCATTTTACAAACCCACCCTGTGTCTACTTTTCCATGCCATGTTCTCAGTCTCCAGCCTGTGAAAGGTCCCGTGGTGGGGATGGTGGTGTGGGTCAGCATCCACACCAGGAATGCTCGTGTACACCAGGTCTCTCCAGATCCATACAGGTCACAGGAGACACATCTCATGGTCTCATCAAACACAAAAGTCTCAGTGGTAGGTGAGGAGCACATGAAAGAGGATGGTTCATCACCAAGCATGGGGATGTGATGCAATTCAGCTACGGATGCTAACATTTCCCACAGGTCTGACAAACAACTGGATGAATCATTGAAGAAAAATTGTTTGAGGCTGTTAAATCCCCAAATTATACGTCTGTCTCAGAAAATGTCTAAGCTGCAAATCCTTGGAGGTTGGAAGGGTATTCTGTGAAAGTATCACTGCCTGTGGTTGGCTGGACTTGAGCAAAAGTTACTCATAATTTCTGAGAATAGAACAACCAGAAAGCATTCAATAAAGTGATGGGGCAGGAGTGGGAAATTAGAATAATGTAGTATATGACTGGACTACCTTTTCTCCTTCTTGAGGTTTTCCTGTAAGCACCTGTAACTGGCACAGGGAACTGGGCTGGGCATGGATTGACTTAGTCTGGGCGATCCCACAATTTTATCACTGCATCTTTTGATTTTCATCATTTCTCAGGGACATCTTTTCAAATCATCTAGTGAAAGTTTCAAGCTCAAAACCAAGATAATCTAGTTTGGGTTTAATACTGAACCTGGTAAAAACGTCCCAGTTTGGAGAATGGAAAATGCTGTGATGGGCTGAGCTTCACAGGTAATCCTGAAACTCACCAAAACCTGAAGCAAACCCACGCCAGTGGATTTGGTTGTGATTACCAGAAAGAAGAACCAAACCCAGCATCACTCACGATGTGGGGAGAGGTTTTGGGTCTGTTCCCTTCCACAGTGACTGGTGGGAGGGAGAGATTCTTGCAGGTGCAGTGAAAGCATCACCTACAAGGGGCACGAGCCAACACCTCTCACCTGCACACAGGGACAGGGAGTCACTCAGAGCACCCAGCAGCTCCAAGCACTGATGTCCTGAGGGCAATGGCAAGGGCAAAGCTGAGGGAACAGCTGATATACATATGCCCATACAATGCCCATATTATATCACTTTATCATAATTCATTCATTAATGTCAGAGCACTTGGCAATGTAAATAGGAGCAGGCAGGGGTCAGCAGCCATTCACCTTGCAAGCTAAAAGGAAATGTTCCCCCTTCAGTTTTCTGGCAGTTTCTCAGAGCAGATTGAGAGCTCTGGGTTTCATCTCATGTGTCAAGGACTATTATTTGGGACACATGAGATATGAAAGAAAAAATCCATGGTTCTCATTTGCTACTATGGGAACAGTGCTCAAAACTTTGAAAACCAGGCAGTGCAGGCAAAGGGCTGCAAGGTTATTTCTGACACAAATAGCTAAAGAGATAAATACAAATGAGAAATGCCCAAAATAGGAGAAGCAGGAGTCCTAGGAAATAATAAGTGAGCCCAAGACCTCATGTAGGAGGAAAAGGTCAATTCAGAGAAGTTTTGCCCTAGTGGTTTCAAAAGTGGGCAGCGAAAAGATATGTCCTGAACTGCTGTCTCCAGCTGATGGTGAGGATTGGAAAGGCTCAGGGGGAGGTACAGTGTGACAGGGTCTGTAAAAGAATTGAGGTTAGAAAGTGACCTGGGCTGGCTCAGCTGAGCTGATAGCAAAAATTACCTACAGAAGTGGCAGAGTGGAGTCAAGATTGTGGCTGTTTTTAGCAAGTTTCAGTTATTGCTCTTTTCATTGATGACTGTGAGGGGAGGAAATACTGGCCAGGAAGTGTTTCTTCTGCACCAATTAAATGTCGTTAAAAACAGAGGGAGAAATATTAAGCTCCAATGTTAGCAAGAGTTGATATATGAGGATTAATGGGAGAGCTACTTCAGTGGACAACTGTGTCTCTATACAGTTCAATTCTTCAATGGATTTAACAAAATAATGGTAGAAAAATGTAGAAAGTAGACAGAAAAAAAGTAGAAATTTCAACAGAAAAAAAAAAGGCTAGCTATGAAATTCCTTTGAAATTTTCCCTTTAAAGATTTTAAAGAGACTGGACATACAAAGTAAACTGTAAAGTTCTGGCAAGAATAAGAAAAGAAAAAAAAATTCTCTCAAGATGGGAAAATCTTAACAAGAATGTCTTATTTTACTGTGTTTTTCTATAATAAGTTACTGCAGGTGAGAGCTTTGCAGAAGCCAGAGCTCAGGCCTAGAGGAGCACGTTGGCGGTTTCCAGCTGGGATGAAGGATGCCACAGCAGAGGAAATGGCACCTGAGGCTGCCCTTGCTGTGTCCTGCTTACCTGGGGTAACCCCACCAAAAAGGATGTAACCACTCACTCATCTATATCTGAGGTGCAAGAACTGGATCAAATGCACCCAGCAGGATTAAAATACAGCTGTTAGAGCTGGCTGGGATCTCTCCAACATAAAGTTTTGTCAGGATCAGTAGATTGAAGCAGAAACTTGATGCCTGCAAGGGTTACATCAGCAAAACAGCGCTGTTGTGATGCCTTAAATGGCTACCTAGAAACAGAGACTAGACAGGAATAAAGGAATAAAGGAGGGATTGATTTGAAAGGCCTTCAGAGGTACACTCTGGGCTCCAGAGGCTCCTGCCTCAGTGCATCCCAAAATGGACAATGACAGCTCACGAGTTCTTCACACTTTGATATCAGCATCAATTCCCCAAGCAGAAGCCAGGCAAGGATGGAATTTCCCCAAGCTTGCCCCCCTCTCCCCAAGATGAAGGTTTGCAGTTGTTGGGCCCAGGAGGGTCTGGGTGTCCTTGGAGAGCGAGCTGGAGAGGCTTTGTTATGTCAGTGTGAGCATGAGAGAACAGCACTGAACGAGCTCCAGGGAACTGCAGAGTTACACTGCAGAGTTGTAAAACAGAGTTATACTGCAGGGTTGGAAAAATATAAAAGTTAAAACGTAAGGCATCACTGTGATATCTCGTCCTGACCTGAAGCTGTTCTGGGATGGGGCAGACAGCAAGCAAGAGGCGTCCCTGTCACCTCTACAGAAAGCCATTTGCAACAGTTCCTGGAAGGGAAAATCCACCTGGGCTTTTAAAAACACCAAAAATATCACACCTGGTTCATTAATTCCCTGAATCTGGAATACCCAGCAGCTGGGAGAACACTTGAAGTGGACACTTGTGGCCAAGGGTGTCCAGGGCCCAAGGCAGCACAGCTTTGCCCTTACACTCTTGCCAAAGAGGTGGCACTAGCTCAATCTTCCCCACTTCTATCTGAAGTCCTATCTCAGATCTACAGGGCAAAGTGAGAGCTAAAGCCAGAAAACCCCTTTGATAGTGAGAACATAAAGCCAGAAAACCCCTTTGATAGTGAGAACATAAAGCCAGTTTGGAGCAAATAGCAAAGCAATCAAATTTTGATGATGAAAGATTTTGTTCACATTTTCTGTATATGTCACACAGACGGTGCAGTAGCCCAAGAGGGCTCTCACGGCGGATCACTGGTTTAAATCTGTCATTTGTAGCACAATAAAGTGAATTGTCAAACATATTTCTGTCCACAGAAGCAAAACAGCAATTAATCCATGCCCATAAATACAGGGGGGGAAATGCTAATACTGCAGTAAATCAAGCAGCTTCCCTCTCTGATATATTTTGCTTTTCATAAATGAGACCTGAATTCTCAATGTCTCTCTGCTAATGGGAAAATTCTTAAAACCTAATTAAAAAGTCTCTATTCAATGGGCTGTGGAGAATTTATAGCAGTGAAACTGCCTGTGTCAGACAGATATGCTACTGATAGTCCTGTGGGAGCTAATGATGAAGGGACTGCAAATAAGAGTGGAGAGGAAAAGGAACCAGGAGAGAAAAGAGAACTGGGCAGCAGGCTGGCCATTGTTTCAGACAGCTGTGGTGGTGTGCAGGGAGGCAGGGGAAGGGACAGGGCTTGGGGCATGCTGGTGTCAGCCCTAAAAAAGTGCTGGTGAGATCCAGTGGCTGTGGTAAAAGCTTCTGGGGCTTCTGGAAGGGCAACAGGGACAGCATCTGTGAGGAAAAACATATAGGCTGAGACAGGGCTTTGCCACTGATGAACTCAGTGCAAACCTGATGGATTCAGGGGGAGTTCACAGCATTTCTCATTTCGGCAGCCTCAGAAGCAACATCGCTTTCCGTAAAATCAGTTTGCCCAAAGCAGGAACAGGCTCTTGCCAGGCATTCCAGGCATGTTCATGCCAGGCAGGTAAATAAAGGAGAGCAGCCCAGCTCTGCCCCTTAAAAATGCTTACTTGGTGGCAAATGTCCCCCTCCTGTACCTTTAGAGATCACTGTGTTAAATCTTGAGCTGGTCACCAGTGCAGAGCATGGGCACTCTGCAGCCAAGGATCTCTCACTGGAGATATTCCAGAGCCATCTGGACACAACCCTGTGCTCTGGGATGCCCTTGCTTGAGCAGGGAAGTGGCACCAGACGAGCCCCTGTGGTCCCTTCCAGCCTGACCCATGCTGTGAAGGGCTTTGCAATGGCAGCACCCACTGCTGATGGGAGCCCAGTGGGGTTAAATTGCTTATGAACCAAACAATGAGTTTCTGGTTGTTGGAACCCACTGTTCCTTGGTTCTACAAATGCTCTTTCTGGGTTTTAGTCCCAACCTGGTTGGACTTTGTTTGGCGTGGTTCAAAACCTCTTTATTCATCTCCTTGATAACAAAGGAGAGGTTTGGAAATGTGGAAAACATGAGGCCCCTGTAAAAAAGGGGGACTGATTCCTGAAGAACCCAGGCAGCCTTCCCTGCCTGCCAAATGTCCTCCTCATTAGGCAATAGGAGCAGCCACTTTCACCTAATGCCCATTTAATTGTTTGCATTAAGAAGGGCCACCTGCAAGGGGAGAAGTTGAGAGGGGAATTATGTGAGTCAGAACGAAGCCTTGGAAGTTGGGAGCCCCAGCCAGCTGCTCTCACCTGAAAGCTTTGGGACTGGGGCTTTTCCCCCTCATTCTCTCCCCTAGCTTGGACTGGAGGTAAATCTCTGGCTCAGTCCCTTTGCCCCTTTAAGATATTTTTGCTTGGTGAAATTGTGTTAACAGTGAGAAAAAAGTCCTGCCAATAAATTAATTTAAATTATTTGTTGCCACCTCTACAAGCCTCTGCTGTTTGTGCTGGGATCTATTCAGAGTAACTGTTATTTAGTAAATGCTCTGTTTGCCATTCCTAAGAGTAGTTTTATACAAACTTTGATTAGACTGTTTCCTACCAGTTATGGGAATGAACACACTGGTCAGGAATTTTGAGTCAGAAGTTTTCTTCCCATGCTGGAACTAAACTTGGCGATTGTAACTGCATGAGGTAACAAAATGTTCGCAACAGCAAGGCCTAATTTGGTGAATGTTTCGGTATTACATTGGTCTCAGAGATCTGCAGTGTTCAAATGATCCCTAATCCTGCTCTTTGGGAAACAGAGACCTGCAGAGGGTGTGAAATAATGAGATACCCTCAGCTGAAATGCTCCTGAAAAATAGCTCTCAAACAGATTTCAGGTGAGAGGACAGCTGGGAAGTTCTTTAAAGGACAGCCTTGGCAATGAGGCCTTCTCCCTTTTTGAAGGAGCCTGTCCAGACGTGGAAGGGTGAAATCCATTTGCTTTAGATGTCACCAGGGTCAGGGTTTCAGCCTGGTATGAACATTTGGCTCCCATTCACATTAGGTGGGTCATCCTAGTGCTAACAGGACTTTCTGTGACTTTCCTGACCTCATTCACTTCACCTTTTAGCAGAAAGAAAGATAACAATTTCACTTGTATCCTTTGGAGAGACCAATTCCTGTGCTGTGGTGGCAGCACAATGGGTGAATGGGGACAGGATGAGGACAAATGGCTTTGTGTGCTCCATCTGTCATCTTTATGTTCCTCTAGGATATAAAAATTGGAGTCATCTGTCTGTGGGACTGATGGGGAGAAAACAACCCTCTTCCTCTCTCTCTTTCCTCTTTTCAGCTGGTTAAATCAAAAAGGCTTTGTGCATAGAGACCTCTATAAAGCAGATGTGCTTTGAGTCCTGTGCTTCACAAATGTTTGGATCATTCCTGTCTTGAACTCATCCCTCTCTCATGACACAGCTCAAAGGAGGGTAAGATTTAGGAGAAAGAAATAATTTTCTCTTAGCATCTTTTTACATTTTTAGACATTAAAAAAAAAAAAAGTCATGCCATAATGAATATTTGCTTTAACGGCTTTAGGTTCCTGCTTGCACTGCAGGGCACCCCTCTGACTAAAAGTCACTCCAAGCTCAGTGTGGGCCATTGATGGCTTCAGGTGGCTTGATGTGACTGCTCATGGTCACCAGGGAAAACAACACAGCACAAGCCCCATCCTGATGTTCCTGCCTTGTTCCTGCTTGGGCTGGTGGATTTCAATTTGATTCCAGGAAAATGAACAGCAACCCCAGGCTGAGGTTAAAGCCTGTCTGCTTTTCACCTGCCTCCCCAGGAGGCAGCAGGGCTGTATTGAGCCCCTCCATTCCTGCTAGGTCAGTGCTTGTTCCTGACGGAACAATGCTGGAATTGCTGGATCAGCCTCTGTCCCACGTTTTGGGAGCCAGCCTTTTGCTCCAAGCTCTTGCCTACCTCATTTTCTTCACAGGACAGAGTCAGCAATCCCTCTTCTCAGAAAAGCAGCAGGATGAAAGCAAATTTCAGCAGGTTCTCTGCTTCACCCCCTTGCCATCCAGCTAAACTTAGAAGGCGTCTTTCCTCTCTGGTCCTCCATAACAAGCATCCTGGATCTAAAAGTTAGCAAAACTGGTTTTGAAATCACAAATTAATTAGGTTGGAAAAGACCTCTGAGATCATGGAGTTGAAAAAATTCTCTTCCACATGCTGTGGGGTGTGGTTAATTATTCAGAGTTGAAGTCATGGGAGTAAAACCAATCTGAAATGCAAGATCCCTGCAGGAGATAGGGAAGGATGAAGTCACAGCCCAGAACTTTTTGCCCCACTTTCCCTGAAACCACAAGTGTCCAGGGATAAAGCATCAGGAGTTCAGCCTTAACTGGGCCACAGGGAGGGCAGAAGCTGCACCAGCTGTGGCTGGACCCTGCCTGATCCTGGATCTGGGACCATCTCTGACCTGAAGGAGCTGATCTCTGGAGCCAGTCCTGAGGGCTGCATGGGAAGGGCTGGGAGTTGCAAACTCCATGTTTTTCTCCAGCTTTTCTCTTCTTCAGCAATATTGAGACAGGAAATACAAAGGGACTGATTACCAGAGATAGCAGTCTTTGTTTTTTCTTTACAGATTGAGGAGGTTTGGGCATGCCAGAGCCCCTGAGCTCTCTCCCTCGGGGCTCAGTTTGGTGGTCTGCACCCTTATTCCCAGCTGCAATATCCCTCCTGGGAGCTGGGCAGCACCACACAGGACCTGTGGAATTTGCTTTGGGTCACTGAACACCCCTGTGTGGGCATCCCAGTCCATCCCTCAGCCTCTCTTGCCTGGCATGGTTCCTGTGCACAGGTGGTCTAATGCTGCTTGTTTAATTATTCCCATAATCCAGGGGTTCTGAGGGGTCCTGTTTCCCCCTTCCCCTCCCTGCCTTCACCAGCAGTTGAGCACATCCATGCCTGAGCTTGCTGCAGGAGAAAGGAATCGATTGTTTCTGGTTAATTTGTGTACTTAATGAGCTCAAGATAGAGTTGTTTTCCTCTGGCTTGGGCCAGCACCAGGATTACCCTGAGCTCCTCCTAGCCCTTGTTCTTGCTCCCCAGCCAAGCTCGGCGGAGAAGATCTCTGCTAGCAGCTTCCAGTGGCATTCTCAGGTGTTTCCTGCCTTGCCACAGCCCTGGAAGATCAGGCACCACACCCCAGGCTGTCCCCTGGCAGGACCTGAAGGCTCCATGTCACAGAATCACTGATTGGTTTGGGTTGGAAAGGACCTTAAAGATTATCCAGCTCCACACCCCTGCCATGTCACAGGGTCCTGTTGTGTCACAGGACTGTCCTTGGTCCCTTTATTCATGTCAAGGCCACACCTGCCCTTGCTGCCACTGATGGGTAGCCAGCCATGCATCAAAAATAGCCATGGACTCAGGCTATATATACTGCCTTCCACTATAAATAGGCCCAACACAGGTCAATCCTCTGAGCAAAGGGCTGCTTAGTGAAGTAGGTTATGGCCCTGGCCTGCTGTCAGAAGGCAGAATATGTTCATCTTCACAGTTCATTGTGAAGCTGTTTATTGTGGGGTTTTTTCCTACTCGTATCAGTCCCTGGCCCCTCTCTGTACCTGCAGCTGAAACGTTGCTGTGCAGGCTGGTGTGGCCCTGAGCATCACCCCGAGGAGCCTCCGAGGGGGTGGCCCTGCCTTTCCCTGTGGAAACAGAGTGCTGGAAGCTGCAAACATCAGCTGTTCCATGGTGTAAACACAGGGGACCACCTCGGTGTGGTATTGTTGCCTTTTCCTGGTCTTAAAATTAAAACCAAAACACGGTTTATGGGGAAAAGGGGTTTCTACCTCGGTATTTATTTCAGGATCCTTGGGGGCAGCACTTTGTCCAGGTGGAATGCCCTGAAATGCACACACTGCCCCACCCCCACCGAAATGCACACAATTATAGGCCTTGCAAAATTAACATATTTATCAAAGATTCCCCAATGAGAGGCTCGAGTGAATCCCTCGTTCTGAGGAACCTTCCCCCTGGCTGGGCCTGTCTGAGGTTCCAAAATGTGTTCTGGAGAGGCCCTTGGTGTCTGGGGCTCCCAGGATGTTTGGTCTCCTGGTTTAACAGTGCTGTGGGGCTGAGCTGAGTTATCAGGCTTGGAAAGTTACAAGTGTGGGGGCTAAAAGCACTAAGAATACATCAAAACTATATAAAAGAGGGGTATAAAAGAAAAGGCAAAAAAATCATCCTGGCATCAGTATGAGAGTGCTGCCATGAGGCTGTGGGCAGGGCCGTGGTCCATGTCACAAGGCTCAGGCAAAACCCCTCAGCTCCAGTGGGGCAGTGGTGATGGGTTTGGTCAGTGGAGTGGTGTGGTACTGACTCCTGAGTGGATCTCAGAGACCACACAGCAAAAAGCTGGAGGAAGCAATTTCTTTTTAACATGTCTTGAATTCTAATAGTTAACTCAATTTCTAAAAGAAAATTCGGTAGTTTCCCAGAAAAAAATTCTTTAATAAAAAAATGTAAATAGGAAAAATGTTTTAATAAAGTGCTTTCTTTAACCAATAAAAAAGTTGAATTTTGTTTATTGTTCATTTTCTTAAACTGACTGTGCTGAAAACACACAGACACAGTCAGACAAACAACCTCTCTAGCTAGCAAACCTAGCTGGAGGGAGAAAAACTTAATCTTTCCTTCTCCTTGATAATATCTATATATAATAAAGCCTTCTGAAAAATCTAACAACCAACAAAGTCTTGTTGTAAAAAAACACCCCAGGAAATAGGGACACATCATTTCTACAGGGTGGCTGCCTTTGGCCTGCTCTGAGGTAAAACCAGGCCTTTTCCCTCCATCCCCTGGGAATGCTGTGCCATGGCCACCACACTGAGGATGCCCCAGGGCCAGAGGTCCAGCCAGAGGGTCTGAGGCATCACGGCTTGTCCCACCCTGCCTGAGCACAAACTCCCCCAGCACAAATCCTTTTATCCTGTTTCACAGAGTATTGCCCAAACAGCACCTGAGAGGCTCTGACTGACCCTGTGCCTCTCCTACTCCTCCTTTTCCAGAGCAGTTAAAGACCCCTCCATAAGGAACCTTTCTGAGCTGTGTACAGAAATTATACAGATTTTACAGGATGATGCCGCAGAAACTGATTTAAATAAATCTTACACTATTAGCAGATCAACAAAACGTTTAGAAAATCTCTTTTCCCCTCTGAATATTGGCTTATTTTTTTGAGTTCATTTATGTTAGAGAATGAAAATTTATTTGATCTTTTGTAACGCAGTCCTTGAGGTATGTTCTCAACACCACTTTATTTTTCCTGTTGTCACACAACAGAATGAGAGGCACCCATACAAAATTTGAAAGCAGCAACACAGCTTTATTCCCTGATTCTCTGCTGCTAGAATGGGGCTGCTCCCTTTGAGCTGCTGAATGGTTTAAGTCCAAAATTAAATCAGCTTTTCACCAACTCAAGAAAGAAAGAAAGAAAGAAGCTGTAATTTTTCCTGATCTGATTCAGAAAAAATGTTGGTTTTGAGCTGCTCAAAAAGCAGCACTGCTGGGAAAGCAGATCTCTGTGTGACTGTGCTACCACAGCTAGGAAAACAAAAATCATTGTTATCCCAACCTTTACCCTCCCTCCTTTTCCCAGGAACAATGCTGAAATTGGCTTTATTTGTTGTGTCCATCATGATCCTGTAGTGAGCTACATTTTACCTGTGCACATAACTTTACCTCTGCACATAACTTTACAGCTGTAAGCATAGTATTCACTTAATATTTAGTATTTCTTGATAGTGAAGCAAGCTCCCTATGAAGTATTACATAGCAGCCCAGGCTAATTTCAGATGCTGAAAGATGCTAAATTTTATGATTTCTGGATGCTGATAGAGAAACTCTTGAGCTTTGTCTCTGGGTCACTGCTGCTCCACAGCAGGGAGGTGGTGAGGACTCAGGATAATGTCCATCTGCAGGCTTTGGGCAGGATCTGTATCCAAAGGAAACAGTCCCCTTTGAGGCTTTTATTTTACATTGGTTGTGTTTATTCAAACACTGATTTCTATTGTGGGGCTTTTTTACCGTTTTTGTCTTTTTAGTCACTTTTGATTAACATATTTTTAGCACATTTAAAGCAGGCAGGTGGCTGATGCTGGGCAAAGGGAAGTTCAACCATCAAACTGGGCAATCTCACCAGCCTGGCTCTTGTTTATCACTGGATGTGTGTTCTGCCAATTGCTAAATAAGTTATCTCCAACACAGTGAATCACCAAATCAATGGTTTTATATGTGTGTGCAGCAATATTTTCTATTTACTTCTTAACTTATGCAGGTGATGGGGAGCCTTCAAACAGTGTTCAGTCCAAGGGACAAAATGAACAGGAGCTGCAAGTGATGGGAAAAAAGGAAAAAAATGGGTTTTTTTCTTTAGTGAAGCAGATGAGAGCAGACCCAAAGGAGAAAGGATTTGCAGGAGGCTTGTTATTATTCCTCCTTTCTTTTATCAGTGTTTGGTAGGTTTGGTACCTGTGCTTGCAGGTGAAAGGCAGAGCAGTGGTGCAGTCCCTCCACTCCAGGCTCTCCCTGCCTTGCCAGATAATGTGCACAGGTTGTAGCACTGGGGAAATTAGAATTATAGGTCTGGTGGTGCTGCACTTCTAGCTGCAACACCATCATTGGCAAAAAAGTCTGGAAGAAGCCTCATTCCCATGTGTGCCTGAGGTTTCTGGTGCTTCCCAGGAACACCCACGGGGCCCGAAGTGAGGTCATTAAATGTAACACTCATTGCAGTAATTGCTATCCATGGGGACTGATAAAGGCTCAGTCAACATTGCAGAGCTGGTGACGTCAGTGGGGTAAAAAAGGTGACACTGCTGCCTGCCAAGCGTTGGGGTGCAGGGATCACCCCAGGCAGGCACCAGCTGGGAGCAGGCAGCCCTTGGGAATGGGCAGCCCTTGGGAATGGGCAGCCTTTGGGAATGGGCAGCCTTTGGGAGTGAGCAGCCTTTGGGAATGGTCAGTCTTTGGGAACGGGGCAGCTCTTGGGAATGGGCAGCCCTTGGGAATGGGCAGTCTTTGGGAATGGTCAGCCCTAGGGAATGGTCAGCCCTTGGGAATGGGCAGCCTTTGGGAATGGGCAGCCTTTGGGAGCAGGTGGCCCTTGAGAATGAGCAGCCTTTGGGAATGGGCAGCCCTTGGGAGCAGGCAGCTTTTGGGAGCAGGCCACCCTTGGGAATGGGTAGCCCTTGGGAATGGGCAGCCTTTGGGAATGGGCAGCCCTTGGGAACGGGCAGCCTTTGGGAATGAGCAGCCTTTGGGAATGAGCAGCTCTTGGGAATGAGCAGCCTTTGGGAATGAGCAGCCTTTGGGAATGGGCAGCCTTTGGGAATGGGCAGCTCTTGGGAATGAGCAGCCTTTGGGAATGAGCAGCCTTTGGGAATGGGCAGCCTTTGGGAATGGGCAGTCTTTGGGAATGGGCAGCCCTTGGGAATGAGCAGCCTTTGGGAACAGGCAGCCCTTGGGAGCAGACAGCTCTCAGGAACAGGCAGCCCTCAGGGGCAGATAGTTGTTGGCAGACAGCAGGAGCCCCTCATGGGGTAAGGATGCCCTGTGGGCTGGAAGCTCTCCCTGATAGCTCCTGTATTCCTGGCATGGCTCTGGCTCTGTCCCAGCTCTGCTGCAGTCCTCACACTTGAGGTGTGTGTGTGATTTGTGTGATTCTCATGAGTGACAAATCCCCTGTGCCATGCAGATCCCTGTGAGGACAGGTGTCACAGAGACATCCCTGGTGTCTCACAAAGGGATGCTGGCAGCACTCAGAGGGCTGTCAGGAAGAGCAGTCACCACCCTCCTCTCCAGCAAATCCATATCTCAGGCAGGGACTGGGATTTTTGGGTCCCAGAGTCAGTATTTGAAATGGGAAGAGCATTAATTAATGACCTGAGGGAGTATTTCTGAATTTCCAGTCCCAATCTGTCAGTGACCAGAGCTGTTGCTGGCCAGCACAGCAGCTGCCAAAAGTGAAAAGGAAAGAACTTTATGAACACATCCATGCATTCATACATGGATGAACAGGAAAAGGGAAGCCACATAAATAAAGAAGCATCTCTACTTGTAAATAAAAAATCATTTGGCTGCAGGGTGCAAGATGGTCCCTGATTTTGTTTAAAATGACTGTGGCCCTTGGAGTGAGAAAGCTGTGGAGGGCTGATCCCAGTGCAGCACATGTGCAGCACATCTGACACTGAGGTAAAGACCTGGCACTTGTCCATGCAAACTGGGATGCTCCCAGTTTTCTCTATCTGCTGCTGGCAGGGAGGACAGCAGCTCTGAGCCAGACCCCCGAGGCAGTGAGGTGTGCTCAGCCTCTGCAGCCACTGACCTGGGCTTGAATTTCTCTGTGGAGCCCAATTTCCCACCAAACACACCCTTCTGGGTGCTCCTGAACTGTGAAAGGGGGGCAGCAGAAGCTCCTGGGTATAAACCACAAACGTAAAGCTCTTTAAATTTTCCAAGGCTTTTTTCCCCCCCTTTTTTGGTTTTGCTGGCTTATGTTTATTTTCAAGCCTATCTGCAATCTGAGGCTTCATTCCTTTCTCTGCTTTACTCCTCTCTCTGCAAGCACCCAGGAGGCTCAGTTCCACAAGACTGGAGGGTGAGGTGGCCAGCGGGGCTGTGGCTCCCTCAGGAAGGAGCAGTGCCTGGTGCCCAGACATCTCTGGAGTGGGGGACCAGGATCTGCTGCGAGTGGCAGCTGTGCAGGGACAGCAGGAAAGGTGCAGGGATGCTCAGGGACTGACTGGGACTGTGACAGGGGCACAGGGGCAGCGTGGCAAGAGGCTCCACCCCAGAGGGGTGAGGATTTGAGGAGGAGGAGAGGGTGATGCCTGTGGAAAGGAATGAAGGCTTGAAGTTATCCTATGCCTATGGGGTTCTGCTTGTTTCCTGCAAGCAGAGAGCACATCTGCCCTCCTCCCTCTTGGCTTCCCAGTCCCTCAGTCACTCCATGCCCTGGTTTTGGCTGGGAGAGAGTTAATTTTCTTCTCAGGAGCTGGTCCAGTGCTGTGTTTTGGATTTAGCAGGGGAATAATGTTGATAACACACGGATGTTTTGGTTGTTGCTAAGTAGTGCTCACCTTAAACCAAGGACTTCTCAGTCTCCCATGCTCTACCTGTGAGGAGCTGCACGAGAAGCCATGAGGGACAGGTGATCTGAGTTAGCCCAAAGGATATTCCATACCCATGGAACATCCTGCTCAGTGTATAAACTGAGGGGCTGGGGGCTGGGCTGGGCATTGGTCAGTGGCTGGTGAGCCTTGGGCATCACTTGTTTCTCTTGGGTTTTATTTCTCTCCCTCTCTCCTCTTTGTTGTTGTTGTTGTTGTTGTTGTTGTTAATATTATTATTTTCAATTATTAAACTGTTCTCATCTCAACCCACAAGGTTCACCTTCTTTCTGATTCTCCTCCCGACAGTGGCAGGGCAGGGGGAGCGAGCAGGCAGCTGAGTGAGACTGGAGTTAAACCTCAACACTCCTGAACCTGCTGAACAGAATTTGAGAGAGAAACCCAGGAGAAACTATTGAAACTGATACCAATATCTGACAAGCTTTGTGCAAATTTGGGACTGCTCCCACTGATGGAAAAGCAGGGATGTTCCAGGCTCTGGCTGGGCTGATGGTCTGGTGCCTGCCCTGCCTCCTGCCCAGCCAAATGCCACGGGCAGGATACGTGAGGGACAGCCAGGAGAAGGAGGGTGGGTATTTAGGGGCACAGACTTGTAGAGAAAGCAAAGGGCTTGTGAGGCAAGAAGGTCTCTGAGAGGCAGAGAGGATCTGGGGTATTGCAGAGGAGGAACTATAAAAATCAGGGATTATCGTGGCGTGGGTGGATGTGGGGAGGCAGAGCCACGGAGGGGCAGGGATGCAGAGCAGTCTCCAGCTGCCATGGACATGTTTTCCTCCTTCTGCAGGGAGAAGCAGGAGGAGGAGGGGACAGAAATCTTGAATAGGTGTCACCTTTCTCTTCCCTTTTCGTTGCAGACACGGTGCAATGAAATAGTTTGTTTCTGGAGAAGTTTAACTTCCACTTTGCTATCAGCTTTAAGGGTTTCTTAAAATTTTGTTATCTGCACATGGCTGTAAGTGTCTAGCACTGAGTACCTATACAGAAATATTTTTATGTGATGGTCTTATTTTTGCCCTGAGGCCTGTAAGATGTGATCCCATCCTAGTCCTAGTAAAAGTACTCATAAAAAGAAAGGTTGATAAACCTCTAAATAAATGTTTTTTCTTTCTGCCACTGGTGAGTGACAAAATAATTTGTAAGGAGAAAATTATTTTTCTGTTAATTGGACAGTTAATGTCCAATTATAAATTCAGCCTCTGATGGGAATAGACAGGTATTTGGAGATGTGGATAATAAACTTCTCAACAGAGCTCTGTGGATCAAAGCCAGCTCTGCAGTGACATCTTACTGCTATTCCACTGTGATTTTTTTTTAATATTTTAAAAATAACAGTATATCAAAGCATGAGAAATCCTGAGGCTGTGATTTCCAGGGCATCCCACAGTGTGAGAAGCCAGCAGCACTAGCACACAGCAGTCACCCAGTTTGAGGAGCTGGGGCCAGCACCCACCAGAGGAGACCTGGGGAGGTCTGTGGATGCTCTGGACACACTCCCAGGTGCCTGAAAGTCCTCTCTTCTGCTGGGGGAGTTGCATCTCCTCAGTGACCTCTCCTCAAACAGCCAAGAATGTGACAAGTGCTGTAACTGCATTTGCATTATCCACTTCTGGTGGCTGAGGCACGAACTGTTCAGCGTTTATTTATTTATTTTTCAACAGAGGATGGAGGCAAAATTTTGCTGTATGCTGCCATCTGCTGTGGGCTTCACGTGATTATGAGCATTTCAAATTTGTTTCTGGGAGAGATAATGCTGCTTGGAGTAAAGGCAACCAAATAAACGACACATGGAGCTGTATGAAAAGGATCTAAAACTCCCTTCCACTTGACCCGCTATGCAAAATGTCCCTCAAACAGTGGGAAACCTATAGGGGGGAATCATGATTTACTGGTGATTTTAAGTGCAAATTATTTCCTCTAAGTGCTTCGTGCTGTGGTGCTTCAAGACATTTTTGTTCTTTTCTCTTCCCTTCTCATTCTTCCCTCCCTCTCTGCCTTCCCTCTCTCACCTGAAGGCTCCAGGGGGACAATATTTATGGCTGGCAGGCTCTGAGCAGAGCTCTGACGTGGGTGCCTGAGGCAAGGCCAGGCTCCTGTCTCAGCTGCCAGCCCTGTGCCTGCATTTACCTTGAGTAAATATGCTCCAGCATTACGAGGTGGGGAAATCAATAATCTCTTTTCCTCTTGCCCATTGCATTTTACAATTGCATTGCTCAGCTATCAAAGCTCTCTTCAGGGAAATGAATTGATGGTGGAGTCAGTTTTCTTTTGATCAGGAAAAATTGGTCCGGTCGTATTTTGCCAACCCGAAAGATTGGTGCATTTTTACCTCTCCCCTGCCAAAATAATGCAAACTATTCAAAAACTTACTCATATAGCTGGTGTCAATGCTGGGGCCACAGCCTGCTGTCCTCTACTGGGGCTGGAGCTCCACCAGCAAGCAAACGTATGACAAAAGCAACAAAACAAACTTGGAAGCCTCTGCTCATGTTAAATACATCAAAAGAGAGATTAAAGGCAATGATCGAGTGTGCTCTTTCAGTCCAGATAAGGAACACTTCCTTGTACCTTCCCTAAAGTCAAACACACCAAGTAAGCTCCTTTCTTACTGTGCTTTATGTAACCTGGGACTCTTGGTGCCCACAACTCTGATACTGCTTCTCACAGGGCTTTTTGTTGCATGAAATAAATTTGGCCTGTAGATCTTAAACCAGTTCTACACTCCCAGAGGTGCTGGAGTGTGTGCACCTTTCAGGGATCAAAATAGGCTGGAACCAGAATCAGCAGGATGCACAGTGCAGCACTTAGAATTCCAGTTTCCAACCTGCTTTGTCTGAATATTGGAGACACTCCAAAAAGTGAAGAGACAGATCTAATTTTTCTTAAGCCTAATGTACATTTTCTTAAATTTGCATTTACAGACTTAAGTGAATCATGCCCTAAGAACAGAGCTGAACAGATCCCCACCTCTGTGCTGGGATGTACCTGGTGCAGGATGTGTTAAAAACACGTCAAAAGCAAGTTAAATGCATGTCACTTCTCAGAAGGCACTTTGGCTTCCTCAGACACCAAGCTTAGGCTCTTGTTTTTATGCTTATCTCTGCCTCTTTACAGAAATTTCCTGCTTTTTCATACATCTCAAGTGAAAATGAAAGGGATTTTGGACTGGCCAAAGGAGAGCTCATCCATGTGATGTTTCTCAGAGTGTCTGGGAAGACTGAATATTGAATAAAAATCACTTGTGGTTCATCCAAACTTAGCAGCTTTGTCTCAGTGTCGTGGTGACAGGAACAGAGGATGAATGGCAAAGGAATTTTTCTTCACGTGCTGGACATTTCTTGCAAAGTCCAGCATGTGAAGAACATTGGATTAATTTCCCAAGAGTATGTGACATGTTGCTGCAAGGCTGTGCCTACAAGCAGGTTGTGTTCCTAAGGGATACCATGGTTGTAATTTAACCCTGTGCTACACCAGCGATCTGAGTCCACAAACCAGAGGCTGTTTCATCAGCCTCTTTAATGATGTGGCAAATATACACTCCCGTAATATAAAGGTCTTAAACACTCCCAAGGTGTTTGCCATGAAACCCCTAATCAGGATTAGTTAAACCAGAGCTGCCTTCAGCCCCACCTGGCTTGGCAGCCCTCTGGACCTGCACATGTGGTGTTGAAAATTATTTTTGTTGAATAAAGAGAAGAAATAGCAGGGGAAAAGAAAGGCTTGGTAGCCTGCCTTAAAAACTCTTTGAAAAGTTACTTTTCTGTGCAGCAGTTCATTCCAGCTGTAATACTGAGTACCACTAAAGACCAGTTCATCAGTCTCACCTCTCTGAATAAAACACAGTGCCCATCTCTGTACCAAACACCTCCCACAGCAAAGGTCCTAAACCCCAAGGTATCATCACCTGGCTTAACTGAAAGAAATATGTTAATATTGTGATTATATTTATTTTAAAGCGTCTGGCATGAATGTTGTGGGCATAAGGAGGGGGAGGAAAATCCAGCTGTAAGGAGTGACTGTTTTATGTGGCAAGGGGGAGTTGGAGCTGGATGATATAAGTCCCTTCCAACCCAAACCATTCCATGATTCTATGATTCTATAGCCTGCCTGAGCATAATTAAGACAGCACAACAAGGGGTCCAACAGAAATCAGAAGGAAGACTGAAGGAAGATTTCCAGGCTCACTGGGCTGGGTCTACCCATAAGTGACTGTCATTCATCTGGGGGTCAATGTGGCTTCTGGTTGGGAAGATTTCAGCAGCTTTCCTCATTTTACACTGGATTTCTCTTTAATAAAAAAGCAGACCAGGGTGGATACATTCTTTTTATGGAAACACAAGAGTGCAAAAGGAATTTTCAGGGGTCCTTTCAGAAATATGAATTAACAACACTGTCAGCTCCGAGAGCAGCACCCTCTTCTCCAGACTGCTGATAATACTAAAATACCAGCCCTGTTGGGCTGTGAAAATGTCATGATAACAAGCAATGAACATTAAAACTCTTCTGAAAATGTCTCAGCTACACAAGGGTTCAACATACTTTGTTGTAGTTCTGTCATGTTTCTGTCAGTTGAAATTAATTCCAATTTCTGTGTCAGCTTTGCAGTAATGATTCCCTCTTTAACAACATGCTGGCTTGGGGAGTGCTGTTTCCATTGCACTGCAGTTTCTTCAGTTAGGGTGAAAGGTTCTGGTGCAGTGTCCTGTGATACCAAGGTTTGTGGAGGTGGGCAGTTCCTCTGGGTTTGCTGTTTTCTCTCCAATTTGACCTGATGCGTTGAAGCAAAAACGAGGTTCTGATTCTGCTGGCGCTTTCTTGCAGCAGTGGTGATGCAAATACTGATTTAGAAGCACGGAGACTGCATCCAAAATCACATCTCAAGCAGATCACCAGCACCTGATCAGATGATAAGGTCAGTTTTGGCTGATACTGGAAAGCTCTGACAATGTTATCCATTATTCAGCCCACACCATCCCCGGCAATCAGTTCTAAAATTGACAACTTTCATCCTGGGACTTTTACAAAGGGCAAGTGTCAAACAATCAGGTATTTTCCAGCTTAAAAATAGCTGAGACTGTTATATTAAAATGGAAATCAGGAAACCAAGGCAGCTCTTCAGATGTTTTGTCCTTTGTCTGGCTGGCATCAGTCCATCCACACACTGGTGTCACTAATAGGCTTGAAGAGTGAGGGATCTGTATTGTCCCATCAGCAGAGAAAGGGAGGGAAAACAGGGCAGAAAGAAGCTCCTCTTCCTTTTAAGTTCAGTCATCTGAGGATTTTCCAGTCAAGTTACAACCTGTTGCTCATTTCAGAGCTATTTACTGCAGAAAAACACCTAAGAATTGGATTTTTAGGAACTTTGCTCACAGCGACATGGTAATGTCTTTTACTTCAGAGATTATTTTTTCTAACAGTTGAACATTCCTGTCAAAAGTGCCGACTTCCTGCTCCCTGCTTGCTTTTGGATTCAAAGGAAGCTGCTGCTGCCTGTACAACAGAGCGTGGACCTCTTATGGACCTACATGAATGCTTTGAGGAAAAAAAGGTATTTTTGTAGTCTGGTTCTTGGAAGGTAAGTACTAAAATACCAGTGAGCAACCTGATCTAAAGTTCTGGTCTTTTTCTGCAAAACTGTATCATGACAGCCTTCAGGGTTATCAGTCTTAGCTTTTTTGCTACGTGTAAAAATTGTAGCTGACAGTAAACACACATGCTCATCATCCAGCATCCATCTGCCTCTTCCATCCAAAACAGGCTGAATGTGCAACAGTTTGCATCAAGTACAGCTGCCAGTAACAAAAATAAATGGTAAAAGGTGCTCTGTGAAGGTCCAGAGCTCAGGGCAGGTGACCAGAAGAGTGGGATGGGTCCTTCTGCAGGGCTGGAGTGTGACGTGGGTTTTGAGGAGCCCAAAGTGTTGCCACTCTCCTCAGGTCTGCAGTTCTTCTCTCTGGGAAAAACAAAACCAGTTATGCACCTGTTGCAAATGCTGGTGTTGCTCAGGTGTCTGGGGGAACTGAGGGGCTGCTGGAGCCAGTCCTGCCAGCAGGATCATAGAAACATGGAATGGCTTGGGTTGGAAGAGACCTTAAGGATCATCCCATTCCACCCCCTGCCATGGGCAGGGACACCTCCCACTGTCCCAGGCTGCTCCCAGTCCCATCCAACCTGGCCTTGGACACTTTCAGGGATGGATGGAGCAGCCACAGCTTCTCTGGGCAACCTCAGAAGTGAGGTGCCAGGGCCCCCCCACTCTCCCAGGGAAGAATTTCTTCCTAACATCTAATTTAAATCTCCCCTCTGTCAGTTTTCCCCCTTGTCCTGTCACTACAGACCCCTGTAAACAGTCTCTCTCCATCTTTCTTGTAGGCTCCCTCAGGCACTGGAAGGCTGCAATTAGGTCACCCCAAAGCTTCTCTTCTCCAGTTTGATCTGGGCTATGCCCCAGTACAGCTCTGCCAGGTACAAGCCATTCCCTTGGCCCCACTTCCAAAGGCAGACTAGTTCTACTTTCTTTAGGTTTGCTTCAGAGTCCATTAAAAAGTGTCTGTGTTTTCATGGTGCAGCTGAAAATCCTTTCTGAGGGGATAAATTGAGGAATTAATGTTTACATCTGAAGGATGTCCCTCTGAAAAATTCTAATATTTTAGCATTTGGCTCAACAAAGATTTTGATGTACATTTTTCTCCCTTGATTGCTTTATAATGGAGATCTGTGATTTTATTTGATATGAGTTCTTCTTCTGAAATGTTTGTATATCGAAATAAATCACAATGATGTATTTGGGAAGAAGAAAATCAAATAATATTACAGGTCTTAAAGATTCAGAAATAGCCTGTTTTCCTGTTTTCTTTGAGTGACAGATAGGCTTGTGATAGCATAAATCTTCATGTGCAATCTAAGTGGTGAAAACAGTGTGTGTCATACAGTATTCAGACGTGGGCTGAGCCGAAATTGCACACATCACCTTATTTTGGGCATTTGCTCGTCTGTGAATGTTTGATATCGGCAGTTTGCTTTGAGGAGGAAGTCTCACATATTTCACAAATGAGATGGCGACAGGGGTGGTTTCACCACGTGCCTGTATTGCTGGATTGCTGGTGCTGGGATGGCATCATTGCTGTCCATCCACTCCCTCGTTCCAGCAAGCTGGGTGCTGGAACAGCAGCTCTGCCAGCGAGGGCAAGGCTGGAGCAGAATGGGATGCACGCTCTGGTGTTTAGGATGGCTTTGCCACAAAGACAGGAAAATGACAATTAAAAGCTTGTGCACAGCTCTCTATCTGTGTCTGCATGTCCAGAATCCTCCCAGGGCACTGGAGGAGGGTTCACCTGCCTTGCACTTGCCCTGGCTAGTGCCACTTGAGGTGTTTTAGTGCACTACCTGAGCCTTCGTAGGGTGTCCAAGCCATCCCCATGGGGATGGAGGGTGGATACAACACAGGGCAAGCTGCAGATCCTTGCCTCCTGCAGGAACACCTGTGAGCCAGCAGGACCTGCCTGAGATCTCTAAAATGTCTCTGGATGCCTCTGCTTAGGGAATGGAGCCCTGCCCGGGAGTCCCACTGGAGCACAGTGCCTGTTTCTGCTCAGCTGGCTGAACCCAGCACCTCTCTGGCAGCACTGGAGAGCTGCTGACAGCAGCAGAGCTGGTCCCCAGTGAGTGGGCCACCCTCGGGTCGGGTGAAGGTGGCTGCAGTGTCCCCTCACTTCCCTGTCTCTGCTCTCCTCTCCTTCCAGCCAACACCATGTTCCCTCTGCAGTTTCTTTGGCCCGCTCAGCTTCCACTCCCCAGGCTTTTCTGTAGCAGCCTCATGGCCTCAAATCAAGTCACAGAATCACAAAACGTTAAGGGTTTGAAGGAACCTTTAAGATCAGCTCATCCCAACCTCATCTCACTCTGTCCCAGGCTGCTCCAAGCCCCAGTGTCCAACCAGGCCTTGGGCACTGCCAAGGATCCAGGGGCAGCCACAGCTCCTCTGTGCCAGGGCTTCACCACCCTCGCAGTAAAGAATTTCTTCCTACTGCCTGATTTAAATTTCCCCTCTTTCAGTTTGTATTCCCCCTTGTCCTGTCACTCCAGTTCCTGATGAATTGTCCCTCTCCAGCTTCCCTGTAGCTCCTTCAGACACTGGAAGTTGCTCTGAGTTCTCCACACAACCTTGTTTTCTCCAGGCTGAACAGCTACAACTTTCTCAGCCTGTTTTCTTTGTGGAGGTGCCCCAGTCCTCTTATCTATGTTGTTGCCTACTCTGGGCTTGCTTCAACAGCTCAATGTCCTTCTTATGTTGGGGACACCAGGACTGTACTCAGTTAAAGTCCTCTATAATCTCTGTCCCGACCCCCATCTCCTGACTCAGCCCTTCCACACCTCCCTGCTCCCTGCTCTGCCTCCAGTCCCCCTCCCCAGTGATTCCCACCCATATGGATGTGCTGTCCTCTCCTCTCCACGCCTGTGGGGTGCTCCCAGCCCCTCACCAAACCCCTGCACCCTGCTCTGCCCGAGGGCCTGCCCTGATCCCCAAACACCGCCCCGAATTTCACAGGTCTGTACGACACAGCTCAGCTCTGACAGACATGGGCTAAACCCTGAGGAGGAGCAAACAGGAGGAGCAAAGTGACACCAGAGACAGAGGAACAGGACAAACCCAGACCTCCATCTGCTCGTGGATCCAGTCCAGGAAGGAAGTGGTTCGGCTGTAGACACCCGGCTTGTTCTTCTCCGCACAGCCCACTCCGAAGCTGGTGGTCCCCACCAGCTTCCAGATACTCATATCTTCACATGCCAAAGGCCCCCCGCTATCTCCCTGAGGGAAAAAGAATTGAAATAAATGTCAGTGTCCCAGAAAAGGAGGGAAATGTCTATCTAGGGAGGCAGGGGGAGAGACATAGACCAGTAATTCAAAATCTCTTGTTTCTGCTCTGTTCTGTGTCCTGGGAAAAACACATTATAGAGGAATTGGAGACTCTTGAGACATTTATTAGACCATATCTTTCTTTCCCTGGCTCGTGGCTATTGAGCTGAGGTAAGCCCAAGGTTGCAACACCAAGCTCACATCTCTCCTCCTTCCCTGCCTGCTTTTCCAGCCCTTCCCAGACACTTTGCTAAGCAGATTCAACTCGACAGACTTGCATCTAAGTAGTGAAAACTCCCCATTTCTTTTTATTTTTTTTTGCTGGGGTAGTTTCCTGCCCTGCAAGCATCAGAGCCAGCACAATGACTGGAAAACAGGGAATTTGGAACTAGGGCTCCTTCTGTCACGTGGAGCTGTGTGCTGAGCACGCTGCCTTGGGCAGCTCTCCCGGGCAAAGCTGGTGCCAGTTGCCTGTTTGGGGCAGCTGTGTGCAAAAAAGGGATGAAATTCAGATCCAGGCACCCACTGCCTTTGCTCTGCTTCATCCCAGGTGTGGTGGGGATGGAGCAAATCTGGAAACATGAAGTTGATAGAGTCATAGAGAGGTTTGGGTTGGAAGGGACATCGAAGTTCATGTGGATCCAAGCTCCCTGCTTGGAACAGGGACACCATCCACTAGGAATTCCTCCCCAGTCCTATTTGGCTGCTTTACACCACAGGATTTCTTCACCTTGCAGGTCTCTGGAGCTGCTCACAGTGCAGGGAACTGCAATTCAGTGCAGTGCAGAGGCCACAGCCAAGGCAGAGAAAGGATGGCACCATGCTGAAGCACATGCAGCAAATCAAAATATGTCTTAAGCAAATTTGGCTTCAGAAGTAACAGATAAGGTCCAGAGAAGAAGTATAAAAAGGAAATTGTAGCATGTGAATGCACATGGTCAGTGATTGATAATCGTGGTAAGCAGAATAAATGGCACAAACCCAAATGTTTGCCCAAGAAAAGCCTGGGAGTGCCTTCTGATAACTTATCACTCATGTTTTTCCATTTCCAATGAGCACAGTTGCAGTTTGGAAACTTCCATACCTGGCAGGTGTCCACCCCTCCCTTTAGGAAACCAGCACAAAGCATTGAAGAAGTTATGATCCCACCGTAGACATCCCTGTGATTGCAAATTGCATTGGAAATCAGAGGAACACCTGCATAATTCATGGTGTCGGATGTGTCACCTGTTAAAACAACAGAAAAAAATAGAAAAAACAGAAAAAAAAGCAAACAGAAAAAACCTTCCTGTCCTTGAAAATAATCTCCATTTATAAACCGAGAATGTTTTATATGTAAGGAATTGGCAAGGAAGGATGAAAGAAACATGGTTAAATGACAAGATAAAAGTAAGGCGATGTGGTCTCTCATCACTTACAGAACACAGAAATTATCCACTCTGTAGAGATGTGGATTATCAGTGTATAAAATCATAATAAAATCTGGACATTGTACTTCAAACTAGATAATCAATGACACTAATGAACTAAAAACTTGTTGAACATTGTGTTCAATACTAATGCCAAAACCTGTTCTGGATTTATCACCTACTCTGTTAGTCAACAAACCATCTGCAAACATCTGACTTACTTTATAAATATTTATTTTACTTCATTCAGAGCCTGAATGCATCCCTTCTACAAATGGGAATATTTGCACACTGCCTATTGTCAATTTAGGGATTTTTTTATGTGGCAAACCTTGCTTTCATTTTCTCCCCACCTTGGGCTGTTATCTGTGGGTCAGGTAACGTTCTGTTCTTGTTCTCTGAACAACAGGAACACGTTCAGTGACATGAATGAAGAGTGATAAAAAACAATTACCTGACAATTCACGCATTTTCACGTGAAGGTGGTTCAGTTTATATTATTGATTAACATGACCTGTGAGTCATGGTAAAAAAAAAAAAAAAAATTCCCTTTTCTTTTTGATGTTGTTTTATCCCATTTCTACATCACCCAACCTGCCTGAAAATACACATATGCTTTCTCTAAAAAAAAAAAAAAGGGATGGTTAATTCTTGCCTTCATGCTGTGCTTTCTATGCTTGGAGTTCTAAAGGGCACAGGCTCTTTGACTGAGGCTGAGTACAACACTGGGGGGCACTTTATATTTGTAATTTTCAACTGTTTCAGAGGGTCCCCATCCATTCCTTGTGATAAGAGTGTGTACACCACTTTTGCAGTTCAGTTTGTGCATAAAATTTAGGAAGACACCTTCTCTCCCTGCTCCAAATATTCCAGAAAATTTAGTGTCCAACAGTGCCCCAACCAAACCCTGTATTTCCCGAGTGTAAGATGTGTGCATGTGGTGAAATAATTTAAAATACCTCCTTCCACAGTTGCTCCCCATCCTGATACCCAACACATTTTCCCTGTTGGGAAATGTTCACCAAAATTGGGCAGACAGATAGGTTCGATGTGGCCTATTTAAAAAAAAAAAAAAAAGGAGAAAAAGAAAAAAAGAGAGAGATAAGAGAGGATCAAAATTTAGCAAAAAAAAAAAGATTATATGTCTCAGAAAAACTTGAAGATTTGGCTTGCATGAACTTGCAATGAACACCACCCACTCCCCACATAAATAGCCTGGCAGTTTTCTGCAGGTTTTTTTTTGTCTTATGGGCAACACTGAGGGTTTGAGACCACATCCAGAGCAGCCCCAGTGAGTTTTGGGCACCAAGTCACAGGAGAAGGGGTCGGTGGGTCAATAAATTGAAGAATGAGTGAACAAGAAATGCAACTGACAGGCAGGTGAGAGGCCCCAGGGCTGCTCGGTGAGATGAGGAGCTCCACATCCCTGAAAGGACAACGAGANATGTTGTTTTATCCCATTTCTACATCACCCAACCTGCCTGAAAATACACATATGCTTTCTCTAAAAAAAAAAAAAAGGGATGGTTAATTCTTGCCTTCATGCTGTGCTTTCTATGCTTGGAGTTCTAAAGGGCACAGGCTCTTTGACTGAGGCTGAGTACAACACTGGGGGGCACTTTATATTTGTAATTTTCAACTGTTTCAGAGGGTCCCCATCCATTCCTTGTGATAAGAGTGTGTACACCACTTTTGCAGTTCAGTTTGTGCATAAAATTTAGGAAGACACCTTCTCTCCCTGCTCCAAATATTCCAGAAAATTTAGTGTCCAACAGTGCCCCAACCAAACCCTGTATTTCCCGAGTGTAAGATGTGTGCATGTGGTGAAATAATTTAAAATACCTCCTTCCACAGTTGCTCCCCATCCTGATACCCAACACATTTTCCCTGTTGGGAAATGTTCACCAAAATTGGGCAGACAGATAGGTTCGATGTGGCCTATTTAAAAAAAAAAAAAAAAGGAGAAAAAGAAAAAAAGAGAGAGATAAGAGAGGATCAAAATTTAGCAAAAAAAAAAAGATTATATGTCTCAGAAAAACTTGAAGATTTGGCTTGCATGAACTTGCAATGAACACCACCCACTCCCCACATAAATAGCCTGGCAGTTTTCTGCAGGTTTTTTTTTGTCTTATGGGCAACACTGAGGGTTTGAGACCACATCCAGAGCAGCCCCAGTGAGTTTTGGGCACCAAGTCACAGGAGAAGGGGTCGGTGGGTCAATAAATTGAAGAATGAGTGAACAAGAAATGCAGCTGACGGGCAGATGAGAGGCCCCAGGGCTGCTGGGTGAGATGAGGAGCTGGGTGTGCACATCCCTGAAAGGACAACGAGATTCCTGGGGGGCTCTTTGCTTCCCACCCATCAGCTCACAGAGTTTCGGCACCTCTGAGGCCCGGGACGTGGAATTTCACGTGATAAAATTGGAGCTTGATGCTCGCAGGGGCAAACTGGTGCTGAGTAAAGGGAGGGAAAATACAAAATATAACTGAGCAATTTGCAGTGGTTCTGTTCTCCACAGTGCAGTGACCCCAGCTCAAGGCATCAAGGCCCAAGCATGGATCTCGCTCAGGTGCAGAGCCACTGCTGTTCCTGGCAGCCTCCCAAGGTTATTCCTGAGCAGAAGAAAACAGCAGTACCCAAGATACAAAGCAGAACAAAATCAAGGTTAATTTTCATTAAAAGTGAAAGTTTAAATTCTTGATACAAGGGATTTGACTTGAGAATTGACAGTCTAGATGTGTCAGAGACTGCCAGCTCCCCTTGGCAGTCAGCTCACGGTGATTGGCAGGTGAGCATTTCAATTAATACAATAATATTACATATTATTTTAACTGGTATCAACTGCAGGTAGCATCCTACCATGAAAATAAAAGCAGTTTTTATTTAAATTATCATTATATTCAAATTGCCTTTTCTTCTCTTTGAAATTTAAGCTTGATTTTCATCTCTGGACACTGCTGGATCCCACAATACTCACGGAAAGGACATGATAAAAATCTCTGTGACCTCCAAGCAGAATGAGGCAGGGCGTTTATTTTAGATAGGAAGAATATTTAGAAAGAATAAAGTTAGTGTTTGCCTATTAATAAATGCCTGCCGTAAATCAATAGCAGAGTGGACTGGGAACATTTTGCAGCACGTTGTCGCTGTCCATGCCTGGATAGGGAGTGCAGAGGAGGTGCTCCCACTGGGGCTGGATGGTTTCTGCTGGTGTTGTGTGAACAGGGATGTTTTAGCTGGGAAAGATGAGAAAGTCAAGTGAAAGCTCACAGAGATTAATTACCATTGAGAGCAAGAGGTGCTGCCAGTTTCATCAGCGCTATGTCATTCCCCATTGTCTTGGGTTTATAATTCCGATGGTAAATGATTTTTTCCACTGAGTGTGGGTGCACCTGGGCGTCCTGCTGAGTCACAAAACCGACCTGAACACTCCATGAGCTTGGCAAGTACAGGCTGCAACAAAGAGGTAGAAGAGAGTGTCAGAACTCCAGGAAAACCCTCAGGTTTTTGTAATTGTTCTCTGGGCTAATGGACCACATAAATTCTACAGGCAAATAACTCCAGCCTGCTGTACTGGCTTACCTCTCTATTAATAATGGCTACGTTTTGCATCTAATTTTTTAAAAAGTGGAAGAGGTGACTAATCTTATTGACACATTGGGTCGCTCATATATTATCTGTGCAATTATCTGCATCTTTTTACAAATACGTGAGAGTTTTTTTCATCAGCCCTGCTGTCTATGCCCCTGTGAGACCCCACAGCTGCTGCCTAGCACACCTGCACTCAGCCAGACCTCAGCAGCACTTGGGGCAAGGCATTTTTCAAGGAGAAGCTTCCCTTTCTGGAAGGTTTTTCTGCCTCAGTTCACGAGCTGGCACATCCTTCAGCCTCCAGTACAAGCAGGTCCTCTCTGTTTGGCCTCACTCCCCTGGGAAAAAGCTCCAGGGATGTGGGTTGTGTTGCCCACTCCCATTTCCATCACCCTTCAAACACCTCACAACCACTTGGGTTGTGAGGGACAAAGTCAAGGGGAAAAGTTCTAAACTGCGGAATTTCTAAGTAATTATTTTAATAGCAACACAGGGCTCTAAATAGGAACTAGGAGTGGGGTTTGTCTGTCCCATCTCTTCTCTCTATTGGATATAAAAGCATCGTACAGAATTTACTCAGAAAAAGTCATCCACATTGTGGATGCTTAAAAGTGATCAGAAAAATCCCATTTTAGCCATCTAAATGTCTTTGGTGAAAGTGGCCTGGGGTTTATAAGAGCAAGAACAGCTCTCCTGCACTATTAGCATCAAACAAGACTGCAAAGCCAGACAGCTCATTATAAATATGAGAGAGGGCTATGTTTGTAATTACACAAAGAAAAAGAGTTTAAATAACTATTTAGCATCTCTTTGCAGCTTGAAGACCTCTTCAATTGCATAAAAAGGAGCAGTGAGTAAGTGGCAAAGGGCACAAAGCACAGTGCAAGTGATTAATAACCACTGATTGATCCTGTCAGCTTGAAAGGGATCCTGTAATTTATTTTTGGAGCTGCAGTGGATCAGAAAAGCCAAATACAAATTCTGTACATGCAACGTACAGAAACTACAGATTGGGATACCTAAAATCTAGCACTTAAATGTTGCTTTTAAGCTGATTTCCCAGGAAGCCGGGAGTGGCTGGGACACCTGGAAACTGGGTTTGGACACCTTCTTGGGGATGAGGTTTTTTTCAATAAAGACTCATGTGAAAAGAGACAGAAGTGGCTTAAATGTGACGGCTGAGGCAGGAGTGCCTCACTGGAGGCTGAAGGATGTGCCAGCTTGTGAACTGGGGTGGAAACACCTTCCAGAAAGGCAAGCTTCTCCTTGAAAAATGCCTTGCCCCAAGTGCTGCTGAGGTCTGGCTGAGTGCAGGTGTGCCAGGCAGCAGCTGTGGGGTCTCACAGGGGCACAGACAGCGGGGCTGATGAAAGAATCTCTCACGTATTTGTAAAAAGATACAGATAATTGCACAGATAATATATGAGCGACCCAGTGTGTGAATAAGATTAGTGACCTTTTCTACTTTTTAAAAAATTAGATGCAAAACGTAGCCATTATTAATAGAGAGGTAAGCCAGTACAGCAGGCTGGAGTTATTTGCCTGTGGAATTTGCCCTGCAGTTGAAGAGCAAGCAGAGGGGTCCCTGAGCAGAGGAGTCCCTGAGCAGGGGGGTCCCTGAGCAGGGGGGTCTGGGACTCACTCGTAGACGCAGTGGGCGGCGGTGAGGATCCAGCGTGGGGTGATGACCGAGCCCCCGCAGAGGTGGTGGCCCTGGAACTGCAGGCTCACCTGCCAGGGCCACTGCCGGGGTGATGACACATTGCCCCCCACGATCCGCGGCCCGTAGCTGGCCCGGGTGCCACATGCTGCCAGGAGCAAAAGGTTACAGTTTGGAGAGGAAACACAGCCCTGGTTGGGCTGCACCTCCAGCCCCTCTCCTCCCAGCCTTGCTGAGCTCCCCACC
>VZRF01015599.1:0-51843 GCA_013396875.1 Vireo altiloquus
TACTAGGAACTTTTTTCTTACATGGGCTATTGAAAAGTTATGGAGGCCACACTGCCCTGATGATTGGTGCAGGCAGGACAAAGATGCAGAGGCTTACAAGAGTTTGGGTGAGTGCAGAGCAGAGGCATTTGTGGCATCCTCAAGTCTCCCCAGGCAGCACCATTGTACCCATCCTTGGATTAATCATACTTAGAGGGATGTCTCTTAGCTCTGCATGATGTTGGATTAAACCCGATGAGGAGAGGACTCACAGACAGGTATATATACCCATGCTGCCTGTCTCAGCATGGCAAAATGGGGCAGGACCATGTCACAAAGCCCCTTCCCTACACCTCTTCCTTCCCACTGGACCCCTGCCATTCCACAGGGAGCATTTGGTCCATGGGGCAGCTGTGAGGAAAAGTCCAGGGAGCCTGGAACAGGGCAGGGCAGGCCAGTCACTGCCCTGGCCGTGCCCACCTGCTTCTGCCCCACCGACCACTAGCAGGAGACAAACCCCTCTATGAGTCTGACCAGATTTTACCACCTGCCTGCAGCCAGCTGGAGAAATATCATCAAAACATCCATTTGCCAAACTTGAGACCTCACCTGTGCACGGAATGCTCCCACAGCTTTGGGCATTCCAAGATTCTTCCTGTTTACCTGGCATTGGATGTGAGGCTTTCGCAAAGGCTCCTTTTACCCTCCCTGTTTCTTTTGGGCACTCTTTTTGCCATTGATGTTTTCTTGCTTGTTCGTGCATCTCCAGCTCACTGGCCCAGAAGATTTTCCCTCCTTTTTTTGAAAGGTTGCCCCAATCTTTTGTTGTCCAACCACATTCATCTATCAGAAGCCCTCAAATATACCTGGAGGGGGAAAACACCAGATGACAGGGGAAGTTAGCAGACTACTCCTGAAGTAATGGATTGCTCCCAGCAGTGGGTATGTGCTGTAAAATACAGGCAAATGCCTGGCATGAAAAGCCCCAAACTGCCTCTGGAAGACAGAGCTGGGCGCAAAGGTGCAGAAGGGGGACAGGGCAGCAGCACTTGGGAAGTGGCAATTCATGCTCAGCATCCTCATCTGCTAGGAATGGGCCTTCCATCTAGCTTTGTTCCAGCAGGATGGAATGCCAAGGAAGTTACACAGGTAAAGACAACCCTGCCAGGACTGGGATGGGTGCCACAAGGGGTGCCAAGCAAGCATGTAATTTGAGGGAAGAGCTTAAACTGGATTTAACTAGCAGAGTTCATCCCTTTAGAAATGGAGACGTGTTTGGTTTTTTACAATCTTTGCTCTGAACTGTGCTTTCCCAAAGCCAGTCATAGCCAAGCTCTTCCAGCAGCCTCCTCACAGAGGTACCATGCCAGCATCAGGAAAAAAGACAAGGGAGCAGACCTGGAGCACTGTTACCCTGGGGATATTTTCCAGCCTCTAGACATTCATAGCTCCTGGATCTCCTGGCCAGGACAGGTGCCCCACTGTTTAGCAGCTGTGAAGAGTTTATATTGCACAGATTACTCAGAATTATTTTTCTCCTATTGAAAGTTTTAGCATTTCCAGCTGAGTCCTGGGTAACAAATAGCACCAACCTACCCTAGGTGTATTTCAGTGGAGCCACGGCCTTTCCCATCAAGGACCTTCACCACTCCAGCTTTATTGTTGGCTCTTCCCTCCCTCTCCTCCCAGCTCTCTTCCAGGCTGAAGAGCGTGGGATGCAGGAACGTCCGCCCTCTGCTTTCGACCCCTTCATCACCCTCCTTTCCCAGTTCCCGAGCTCCTCCTGCGGCCGAGGCAAGGATGCGCTGGACTTGGACACCGTGCTGGCTGCACCCTCTGGCGGCAATCCTGACTCCAGGCCCTGCTTTTCCAGGAAATCCTTAGTCGAGTCCCACCCACAAGGTTGGAGGGAGTTTTGCTGGGAGGGGGTGTGTTTCGCTGAGGGAGGGATGAGGAGCAGGGGGGGAGCAGGGGAGGGTGGGGGCAGCTCTGCCAGCTCACAGCACCACAGTGTGTGCAGCTGCTATTTTTATCCACAGGGCCAGCAGCTATATTTATCCAGAATGCCACAGCAGTCAAAAGTCTTCGGGGAAACTTCCGTGCTGCGCAAGAACATGATCTGGATGTTCTTTATACTGTCAACCTTCTCTGCTCCCTACTCCCCTTCTCCAGAGGCCTTTGCTACCTCTTCAGCCTTTCCCTGCTCTTCTTTATATCCCACTACCTCCACCATGGTGATGCTGAGCTCGTGTCCCTGCCCATGGCAGGAAAGCTGAAACTAGATGGTCTTTAAGGTCCCTTCCTACACAAACCATTCCGAGGTTCTGTGATCTTCCCTCCACGCCTCTTGCACAGCCATCTCTGGGCTCCCTTTTCTGCTCCACGCAGATCAAATACATGTTTTCTGTGTTTAACCTGGACATCAGGAGGAATTTTCTTACAGAAAGGGTGATTAGACATTGGAATGGACTGCTCAGAGAGGTGGTGGATTCACCATTCCTGGAGGTGTTTAAGGAGAGACTGGAAAGACTGAGTGCCATGGTCTGGTTGACATAGTGCTGTTTGGTCATAGGTTGGATTTGATGATCTCAGGGGTCTTTTCCTAATTGATTCTGTAATCTTCATTTCCCTCTCCAAGGGATTGTTTTTCGGGTGGAGTGGGCCCTCCTCCGCTGCATTTTTCACCCAGTCTGCAGACTTGTGAAGTTTAGAGCACAGCTCTTGGCTTGTAAAGCCTTTCGTTCCCTTCCTGCAGGGATATGTATGTGGAGTGCTGTTATGATCCAGTTACTGAAGTTCTTAGAAATGCCTCTGCCAGAATTAATGTGCAAACAAGATCATATGCCAGTGACAATAGTATGGGTTTTATTTGATAGTAAATATGAGAGAGAGAGAAAGAAAGAAAGAAATAGAAAATAGGTGGGGGGAACAAAAAGAGAGTGACAGGGACAGAATAAGGAAAATATCACCATTCCATGGATCCCAACGATGTTCCGCTGATCCTCTCCAGCTAGTCTTCTTGGTGGTGGAGGTCCCCCCAAAAAGCATAGAATCCTATGGGTTAATACACACTCAGGCTAGGTAGGAAAACCCAGGCACCTCCCTGGGGGGGCTTGGGGGAGTTTGCCATTATGTCTTACAATAGACTCCAGGTTTGTTGCATCACGTGCAGTCCTGTGGTGCAAGGCTTCAGGAATGACTCTGGGAGGGCACTTCGGGGGATCTTTGATGGATTATGACTCCCCCTCAGCTCCCTCTCACGTGAATGTCCCATGGATGTGGCCTGTGGTGTTGGGGGTTCTGCAGCTGGGCCAGTTTGTGTAAGGGAGGATGAGTCTTCACTGCCACTAACCAGAGGTTACACCCAAAACCTCCTCCCCCTCCTCATTTTAGGGGGAGTGCAGCTGGCTTCTGCGGGCTGTGGTCTCCCCCACCCCAAATTCAGCCGGGGAAGAATCTCTGCTGCGTTTGGCTTTCTTGTGGGTGCATTCCTCTCCTTCAGCTTTGTTTGTTTTTGTCCTAGGCCTGAAATGGTTAAAGAATGGTTAAAGAATTTTCCTTTTATTTAATCCTAGTGGTTTAACTTACAGTCCAAAGTCCCAGTCAGGTGTCTTCAGGGAGGCTTCTTTGGTTGTAGCTTCTTTATACAGTTTTGTTATAATGAGCAAAACTTTATATCAATGTTTGAGGCACGAACTATTTCAGTCTCTGACAGGGGCTTAGGGCAGGTAGAAGGTGAAGTGCTCTGCACTCGGGACACGGTGCTCGCCTGGCAGGATCTATTCCCTACCCGCGTCTCTCCTGCCCGGCAGCGCGGGGCAGAGAAGCTCTGGGAGCCGGCTCAGCGCCGAGGAGCCCAGCTCCGCCCGCAGCCCCGCCCAGAGAGGCCGAGCGTGCCCCGGGCCAGCCCCTGCCGCGCTCCGCCAGAGCCCGCAGCTGCCCCGCTGGCCATGGGCTCCCGCCTGTCCCTGGACGACTCCGTGAGGGTCGTGGTGGTCGGGGGCGGCTTCGGAGGGACGGCGGCCGCCAGCCTGCTCAAGTCCTGGGCCGTCCCCTTCGTCCTGGTGGACATGAAAGATGCTTTCCATCACAACGTGGCCGCCCTCCGGTCCGCCGTGGAGAGCGGTAAGGATTCGGGCAGCTCCCCTGTCCCGCCGGGATCGGCGGAGGGACGCGGGGAGCGGCAGGGAACGAGGTGCTCGCACTGCCTCCTCCGCCCTGCGATGGTGAAAGACTTGATGTTTTCCATCTGGAAAACAAATACTTGGCTCCAGGGGGACCCACAGCCTGCCTGTGGTTAAGCTAATTGCACATCTGCTAGGAAAACTGAGCAAAAACTACTCAGACCATATCCGTCCTTCCCCCCCCCCCCCCTTTTTTTAATTTTTTTTAAATTTCAAGGGTTTAGAAGGTGACTAAGCTAAAAGCAACAGCAGCTGGAAAGGGGTGAGTCAATCACTTTCTGTACCTGGTCCTTGAAATGTGGAGCAGCTCAGCAGTGAGGCCCTGGATGATAAAACCCTGAAACGTGCTCAGGCCTGTCTGGGCCCTCACTTGGAGGTTGGGCTAACCTCATTACTCCAGTCACCGGGGAATTTAGGGGTAAAACACCATATTCAAGGCTGGGAACAAGCTTTAAAAGGATAGCAAAAGTTTGGTCTGAGATTACATGAAAAAGCCTCTGACACTTAGCCTGAAATTGCCAGGACCACAGAAACAGTTATGGGCAAACCAGTACAGGAGATATGAGGAGCAGAGACAAAGCCTTCTAGCCCAGGGTATCACTTGATCTGAGGCAAAGGTCCTGAAGCTCCTTGCTGGGCAGATAACACACAGCAAAGACCCAGCCCACAGTCCCAGATGCATGCCATGCTTTTGTCTGAGCAAGACCAGCATGGGGGGAAGGTAAAGAAGAGGTTGTTAGCCTCCACAGAAGGAGAGCTCTCCCATTGTCTCCTCTTCCCACAGGATTTGCCAAGAAGACCTTCATCTCCTACTCAGTCACCTTTGGAGACAGCTTCCGACAAGGCAAGGTTGTGGGCATAGACCCTAGGAGGCAACAAGTCTTGCTCAGTGATGGAGAGGTGGGTGTTGCAATGACCTAGCTGCCTTATGGGATCATCTGCTAGTGCAAGGGAGTCAGCCTGCAGCATGGTGTGTTCCATCCTCCTGAAGAACTTCGCATCTTTCCCTGCATGGCACCATCCTTTCCAGCCAAGCTATGTGGCCTAGAGCTGTGCTGGGATGTGGGTGTGCAGTAAATACCCACCCTCATCTCCTGCTCAGCTGAGCTTTTATTCTCAGAGCTGGATTTAGAGCTCAACAATTAACCCTGGGGCTCAGATCCTTATTTAACTACAGCAAGAAACAAGAACAGCAGCATCCATCACTCTTTAGAGCCAGAGCATCTCCTCTCTTTTCTGGAGAGGGTGAAGGAGAGAAGTTAGTCTCTGGAACCACCTTTTTTTGTTCAGCATAAATATCAGGTTATTCCCTGTAAATGTAGGGTAATTTCTTTAAAGATCTTAGCTCACCTGAATGGTGCTTCTCTCAGACCTTGAGGAACAATTACTTGGTGTCACCTGGACCAGGTCTCTTCCTGAAGTCACTTCCTGACAGTGACAAGTACTTTCCCGGTTACCAGCAAAGGATGGAGATGAGGAAATGAGTGCCTAGGAGGCAACCACTGTGTTCTAAACTGCGTTTTTAAGAGTCTGATATCCCATTCTACCTTCTGCCCTCCCAGGAGCTTCACTACTCCCATCTCATTCTTGCAACAGGAAGTGATGGGCCATTCCCTGGGAAGTTCAATCAAGTCATTGACATGGAAAGTGCCATCCAGACCTATGAAGACATGGTTAAAGAGGTGAGGAATCAACTCCTACAAGATGCTGCCTGCCTTTGTTCAGCCTCCCTGTCCCAGATACCACTGTGGCTACCTAGAGCCAGCTGTGTCTAAGAGAAAGAGACCATGAGAGACCATAGTATCCACAGAGAGCAGCCAGGACAAGGAGCTCATCATGGCTTCTCTAGCACAAGGGGAAACCTGAAATACTCAAGTGTCACAGGGTAGATAGGAAGAGCACAAAGAGCACTCCTTTCTTGTTTCCTCTTAATGAACTAAAGAGGTTTATTGCTGTTGGGCCTGTGCTGTGTCTCAGAACATCTATGGTGTGACTGAAGGTATTCTGGCTTCCTGCAATTTGCAGTTCCCTTGTAACACAAATTTTTTCTTGAAGATTGAGAAATCTCAGCGCATTCTGGTAGTGGGAGGTGGTGCTGCTGGAGTGGAGATGGCTGCCGAGATCAAAACAGAGTATCCGGACAAAGAGGTAGGAGCATCTTCATCACAATTAACTTCATCCTGAGACTGTTCTGTGATGGTGCTGCTGGAGGTACCTGAGATGACATCCAATTACTGAGCCTGTGGCCAGCCACCAGCAAGGACTGTTGCACTAGGTGCCCCTTCCTGGCTTGTTCTTGCAGGCATCAATCAGGGTGGAGTGAGGCCAGCTATAGCTGCTCTCACCTTGCATGCAGTGTGTCCTGTTCTGTTCCTGTGTCCCCATTTGCTGTTTTGTCCCCAACAGGTCATCCTCATACATTCAAAAACAGCACTGGCTGACGTGGAGCTGCT
The DNA here is from genome assembly GCA_013396875.1 of Vireo altiloquus. Taxonomy (NCBI): domain Eukaryota; kingdom Metazoa; phylum Chordata; class Aves; order Passeriformes; family Vireonidae; genus Vireo; species Vireo altiloquus. Next base: position 6,617 of record VZRF01015599.1, read on the forward strand.
AGCCAGTGTCCGTCAAGAGGTGAAAGAGATTCTCCTCAGGAAAGGAGTCCAGCTCCTGTTAAGTACGTCCTTGACAATGCCTCTAAAGACCTACAAGCTGCTCTTCCTTTAGCCAAAGAATCTCCTGATGTCTTCTTTCTGGCTTTTTTGGTTATACATGGCTCCCTTGAATTCCTGTTTCTCTGGGTTAGCTGGAAACCACAGGTTTGTGACCCAGGGCTCTCTGTTGTAACAGGTGAAAGGGTCAGCAACATGGAGAACCTCAGGCCAAACCAGTTCCAGAGAGACACAGTAGTAAGGACGGAGAAGGGCACTGAGGTGGTTGTTGACATGGTGGTGCGATGCACAGGGATAAAGATTAACTCTTCTGCATATGCTGCTGCATTTGGTAAGTGAAAAAAACCAAACCACTGGGTGGGGAGAAGCAACACAGTTCTCCAGTGTCTGGTGCTTGAGGGGTGTGAGGTGGGGAATGAACCATGTATAGCCTGCGGAGGTGATTCTACTGAAATATCAAAGGATGATGCACTGCATGAGACTGCAGTGATTAACTACAGCAAGTCAAAAAGCATCTCTTCCCTGACATAGAAAAGAGGGTGAGAAACAACCCCTCACTTTGTGTCAGTTACATTAGCAGCATTTTGGGGTCTTAGACCACACCAAGCAACACAAAGCTGCTTCTAAAAAACTGCTGTTTGGCAAAACAGGTGACAAAATGGCAAGCAATGGTGCTTTGAAAGTTAACCAGCACCTCCAGCTAGAAGGCTATGAGAACATCTATGCCATTGGGGACTGTGCAGATCTCAAAGAGCCCAAGATGGCCTACCATGCTGGGCTCCACGCCAACATCGTAGTGACAAATATCATCAACAGTCTGACACAGAAGCCTCTCAAAACCTACAAGCCAGGTAAGGTCAGCTCCTAGCACCTGGCCTTAGGTGTTGGCCTGCTTTTCTGCAAGGAACAGCCATCTCATTTGCATGGGAGTCTGAACTCACTGAATTCACTGTGAAGGAACTCACAATTGGGGTTGATTATATCATCTCATAGCTCAGGCCTCATCTTAGTCCTTGACAAAGACACAGTGTAGACATTAATTACCTGTTTCAGTCTACCACACAATGTGTCCTTTCTTCACTAATGCCTTGATAAATCTACTGGTGGGAGTCTGCTATTCATCAAACTTATTTTCTTTTCTTAAAATTGCTCACTGTCCAATTAAATCCCAGGAATAAGATAACTTCCCTTTTCCTTCTTTCTCCCCTTAAACTAAAACAAACACAAACTGAACAATCTGGTCTCAAAAATCTAGTTGGGTAATGGGTCTTCTTGTTCATGAACACTGATGATGTAAACACTTACCAGAACTCTGCTGAAAGCTGTTCCACATGGATGCAGGGGAGCTGGACAACAGTTGCTTGACCTTACACCTCTACATCTTCTTTGCAGGGTCACTAACCTTCCTGCTCTCCATGGGCAGGAATGATGGTGTAGGCCAGGTGAATGGTTGGTATGTGGGACATCTCCTGGTGACCATTGCCAAGAGCCGGGATCTGTTCGTCTCCAAGAGCTGGAAGACGATGGGTCAGACAATGCCCTCTTAAGAGGGCAGGAACAATCCAGGAAGGAGTACAGCAACTGGAAGAGGGTGAGGGTGCACTTCTATTGCTTGGACTGACTGATACTGTCCTCTGCAGCACCTCCTCAAGCCACCTGTCACCGTGCCACATAAAAGGGGTGCCTGCCTTGCTGTAAAGGGGAAGTAGGCCCCTCACAGATGAACTGCACAGAAGTTCCCATGATAAAAACCAGGGAAGAAATGTTTCTTTTACTCCCCCTACTGAGAGAACTCCGAGCAAGAAGCCTGGCTTACCTTGATTTGTAACAATAAACACTGTGGTTTCCAGAAGCTCTGTGGTTTGTTTGTTATGTGTTGTTGTTTTGGTTTTTCTCCCTGGCTTTCTCTACTCTTGTTCTTCTAAGAAGGACCTGCTTCTTACAGATCTGGCATCTGCTCTGCAGCTAGCAGGGAGAATGGCTCGCAGTGCTGCCAGGGTAATGCCTGTCTAAAACCTGGAAGGGGATGTGGTAAGCCTGGAATTCAACAGAATATAATGCAGCTTTGTGTCATAATCTCCTCAGCAGCTTCAATTGTGTCACTTACAGCACTAAACTTCAGTCAGCTGAAGTGCAACAAAAGCTGTTGGTTGTGATACAGCAAGCACTTAATTACAAATGCTGCTGCTTTTTTTTTTTTCCTTTTTTTTTTCTTTTTAGGGTGAGAAATTCCCAGAGCAAAATTACAGTTTATAATAATAACCACACTTGACACATCTTTTTCTTTTTTTCTTATAAAACAAACAAAATCACCATGAAATATTCTCAGTAATTACAGAGGTCATTGTTAATTAAAAGCAAAACAGAAGCTCCTCATGCATTACTTCTAAAACCCTTTTCCTCTCTCTGGGGGCTGAAGGCAGAAGTTTACCATCTACCCTCAAGGGAGGGGAAAAGGGAGCAGAACATTTTTAAGAGCTTTCTTTAAAGTGGCTTGTGTGTGCATGTGTGTGTGTGTTAAGAAATCATCACTACAAACCTAAAATGAGGTTACTCTTTAAAAGCTTCTAACCTAAAGTAACAAGGGACACTAAACTCCTGAAGACAGATGGTAACTCAATTGCTTAAGGTGATAAAAATGGCATGAAGAAATCAGACTAAACCCCTCTCATTTCTAATCACAGCTCTCCATCAAGTCACAACACATCACACTACTACCACTCCCCCTCCTCATCACATTGAAAAAATAAAACCCACCTCTAATGCTTTTAATGCTACTCAAGTTTGTTGAAAAATAAAGTTTCATTTGGCTGCCATTGCTACTTAGTGTCTAGCTTGGCCATTTCTTGCACGTAGATACCAATGCTTTCACTGTCGAAGAGCAGAAAGTAAATGTTCTTCAAGGAGGAAGAGCTGGTGCCGTCGAAATGGGTGGAAATAGCTCTGAGGGTCACCTGGGCTGCCGTCTGTTTTGGGAAGCAGTTTCTGTGTGGATGGGGAAGAAAAGAAAGCAGGTGAGTGTTGAGCAGTGATGCCGAGAGGAACCAGCCAGAGCTGATCCAGCCACAGGCTGCTAAGACAGTGCCAGCGGCAGTTTGGCAAACCCCAAGCAATATTCACCTGCTGCTGAATTAAGTTTCTTTGCTGGCATAGCTGCTGTTTTCATGTGCTCCTACTTCTTATGACCACACAACATTTTTTTAATGCTTGCCCTTAGAATTAAACATTTCCATGCCATCCTGGGCAGGCTAAAAATTTCAAAGAATGATTATTTTTTTAGCTGAAAACTGAAAAAAACCCCAAACCCAAAACATCACCTACTTAGCTGACTTCCTCACTCAGTCATTAAAATACTTTGCATGGGATTCCTGTGAAAATAATTGAAATTACAACTCCAAGCCAAATTAAGGTTGAGATGCATTCATTCACTCCTCTTGATGTAATATTCTCTAACGTACAATCATATTTATATTGAAAACCATCAAAAAGATCTGGCACAACTGAGGTATCCCATCTATTGCAATGTTATATTAGTTACATAGGTCCTAAGATGGGACAGAGGAAAATGAAAATTCACAGAACTGATACAGTATAGTTCTTTACTCACTAAACCAGCATTTCCTGTGCAGCCATGTAGGTAGAGTAAAATAAGAGCAAAACCAGGAAGTCCTATTTGAGAAACTGCATTTTTTCAGAAAATTTTGAGGTCCTATGATAAATGAAGTATAAACCAGCAGCACCTGGTAAGACTTAATGTCTTTTTCTGTTAGCAGGAGCACTTGTGAGAGCAACAGAGAGTGAAATGGAACAACACAGCAGAAGAATCTGCACTAAGACTAATGGTCCAAGAATGGATTATTCTAATTCTATGCTCTTAGAAGACATGAAGTCTAGAAACTTTTTCTACTGGCATCAAAAGCTACAGTTCATTTTTGAAAGTTGTGCTTTCTATTAAAGACTGTTAAAACATTTTATCACATTTTGCTTTGACTAAAAGCCATAAACAAAAAGATCTGTATATTAATTGACTAAAAATTGCACTGTCCTTCTATTTATTCTTTTGTCCTGATCCATAAAAATACTATTTTCCTTTGCAGAGTGTGTAAAAACAGCACTCTCACCTCCTGTGTATTCAGTGACGTGCGGTGATTTCACTGATCAAATGCAGTTTTACTTTCATTTAATTCACTGTCAGGCCAACACAACTGGACTGTACTCTGTACTCTACTCTTTGGGCACTACTACCAAAATCAGTGTACACATTTCCAGTTAAATATAAGCACGTGAACTCTAACACAAGAGTGAACTCTTAACTCTAAACACTCTATTGGTTTAATAGTTTTCCCTTTTGAAAGCAGAACTACATTCAAGAAAAACTGATTTTCTTCTGAAAGAAAAGTTTTATGTGACAAGTCTTTTAAATATCTATTCTCAAGAGGGCTTAAGTGAACACCCCACATCCACATAGCTCAGGTAGCATCACTGTCACCTGCCTTCAGTATTATGCTGGTATAATCTTATTAGTACAAATGCAGGTTTAATAAGACTCCCCACAGCAAAATGAAGGGACACAAAACCCAAGGTGGTGCAGAGGAACGAAAATGACTGCCTAGCAATAGAAAACACAGCAAGCCCTCTCAGCTTTCCTGGGAGTTAGGTAATTTCTCTTTATAACAGCTCTCTGCAGTTTCATGCAAACACTGCACTTGAGGCTGGATTCCTCTGGAGCAGTATGGTGTCAGATGGCAGCAGCAGAGGTAGGGTCACTGAGCAGAGGGCACCTCTCTGCCACAGCACCAGCTCTGACAGCCAATTCCACCTCTGCTACCCAACACAGGGAGTCCTACCTGCCACTGGGAAACGGGGGGAAAGCCACAGACTTCAACTTCTTGTCTTCTGCAGCTGTTAAGCAGTTCTTGACAGTCTCTTCGAGCTGCTCTTCACACTTGTCTGATCCCCACTGTGGGATGTGACAGTGGATGACAAACTTTGCTGCTAGGCCGCTAGACTGAGTGAGTGCAGCTAACACAAATGAAAATATAACATTTAGTTTGGAACAGAAACCACCCTGCAATGACCTCTCAACCCAACGTACCTTGTTAATTACATTACCTCTCCAAAGGAATACATTTGGAATTAAAATACACCACAATGGTTCGCTTGCAATCGTAACATGTCTTATCATTCCTTTTGTGACCAATCATTATTTTTTTGGAGACCAAAGAAGCCAGGGCTCATTTGGTTAGCACACAGCTACTCAATAATGGTTTTTAGCTCTCTCATTCAGCATAGCCTCTGGGCTGGTTTTATGCAAAGTACAAAAACCTCACCCTGAACATGGTATCAGTAATCCCCACAGACACTTCTGCAGTGCTGTCACAGAGTGCTTTTCACAAATATCCTGCATCATCATCATTACAGCTCCAGAGTGTTGGGGAGTAATATTTAGACTCACTTCACAGCTGGGTACATGGACAGACAAGGACATGAAAATCAAAGTTGTCCCCACCAGTTATGCCCAATTAGGAATCTCTGATTAATTTTTCAGAAATCCTAATATTTGTCCAGGACCTGCAGAGTCCACAGCATGGCATCAGTTTGCTTTTGTTGCAATTGTCACCATCAGCACTAGTGGAAGTCTAGGTCTTGGTAATCTCAAGTTAAACACTCTGAAATTAGCTGTGCAGGAAGGAATTAGCACATGAATGAAAAACCTGGATGTATTTACTTGTTCACCATCACAGAGGAATTCTGCTGCAGGTACAGAGGAATTCCATGTTACTTAAATTTTAACCAGCTGTCTTAACAGCATAAAAGGAGTTTATCTTCTAGTTGGGTAGTGATGTTGACAGAGAAAAGTAGTTTACTTTGATTTTATGGCATATAAATTTGATTTGATATGAAAGCGAATTATTTTGTATAAAAAATTCTCTATTATTTCAGATTATAAAACTCATTTAGGAAATTTCCAAAACAATGCTATTTAAAGCATTTTTTTTTTGGGTATAGAGATACTAAGCCAAATAAGGCATACTGTAACTTTTCTCCATCTGTCTTCCAGACACCTTCAATTGGTTAAACTGTCCACAAAGGAAAGCACAATCTCAAACTATTCCCTACTACAAATGTATTAACCCTTGAAGGGAGCTCTTCTAATAAAGTAGCTGTAGTGCCTGAACAATTGCTCTTCCAAAAAGCATGCCAGTTCTGCAGATCATATCCTATCTTCATTTGTGTTCAAAGTAAGTTAATTATTCGGGTTATATACTGCTAGTCAAATATGCATAAAGAGGAATAATTTATAAAGTATCACTAATTTTTCTTATGCCTCGTATTAGGCTGAGAACTGCTTCTGATTCTCACTAAGGCTGCAGTACAATCAGGGCAGGAAAGATGGCACAAGATTTCCTTCATTTTTGGACTCCAATGGACAGAAATTACCTAAGGCAAATTGATCAGCCTAAAGACAGAATGTGAACAGCACACAGGTATCCTATTCTTTTTTTTCCCTCTCAGCAGGCTGCCCATATCAGCAACAGCTTTGGAGAAACACTTACATCACATAAACAATGACACATAGTATCAGGAACAGATCAGAATGTCCAGAGAAGAAAACATATAAGATGAGCCATGTCCAAAAGACAGGAGAGTATCCTTTTTACCTTCAGCAACTTCTAAAGGTCCTTGAGATTTGCGAAGCTCTTTCACTGTTTCCAAGAACTCCTTCCCTCCAGCCTTTTCCAGTGCCTTGCCTGCCAGGACATAGAGCAAAAGGCCTTGGCTTCAGAGTATCAGTGTGGATAAACAAATCCACATTATTTAAAAGAAAACTGTACACACACTATCCTGTCTCCCTCTATCAGCAGCAGCTAATGTTTATATTCACCACTCTGCCTAGACACAAATAAAGTTTACTTCTCATGATTTTGAAGAGCCCTGTATGCTGTTACTGGAAATTGCTTTAATATAAATATCTGTAAAAATGCTATTTACTCAGCCTCCAAAATGGACTCAACATAAAAACCCTACTACTTGCTGAAACAAACACAGCTGGGATGCCAGTGAAGGTCTTGATGACTAAAAAACAATGATCCAAAAGCCTGCTACTAGACTCTGTGCTCCCTATGCAACTGACTGAATAGCTTTTTACTTCCCTCCTGCATAAATTTCCATATTTGTAATAAGAATATTTCCTTATTTCACATGAGCAGTATAAGGTTTTGTACATGAGTATTTCCAAATTATGTAACATGCTACAATGAAAGTCATAGTCAGAAGTGCTATCAATGTATAATTTTGCAATGTAATTTTCAGATGCAAATGTAAAAATAAGCCAATAAACATCTCAATAATAATTATTTACACCTTTGCTGCTCATGTGCTTCAACAAATTATCTGTGTTTTGCTTGTCATTAAAAAAAGATAAATCAGTGATTAGCCTGTTATACCTAGTCAGATCCAGCCTGATTTTCAGAAGCTGTAAGTGATATTTTATGGCCTGGGGTAGATTCAGGTGAAACAGAATGGGATTTCCACAGGCAGCCAGTAGACCAGCTACTGTTCCAGCTCTAGATGTGTTTTTTCTGCATGAACAGAGCCTCACCTATTTCCTCCTTGAGGTCTATTTCAGCAGTTGTAGGATGAACAATACCTTCTACTTTCATGGAGCCAATATGGCTGATGTCACTCTGTGTCAGAGAAAGCTGAAAAATAATAATGAAATAGTAATCTGAGTGCAAAATCATTTTCATATCAAAAAACTGATGCGAAGGAAGGCTGGATTCAGTCTTTCAGAGATCAGTTATTATGTTCAGTATATGTGATTCTGACTTTTAGTTTCTAATTAATTAATCTGCACACCACTCAGATTATTTGGTAATAAACCCACAAGTTAGGAGCTTGCTCCAGAGGAAGTTATTGCTAGAAAACTGATGTTCTAACATCATGACTTGAAGAACAAAAGGCTGATTTTGGAAATGCTTTGGTTTAAGAGAAAAGCATCCTTCCCTTCATGCTAAGCCCCAATCTGTTATTGCTCTCTATTACCTTCTGTCCTGGCACAAGGCTCTTGGAGGACAAGATAGTGAAACCATCCCCAGGTCCATCTTCAGTTGTTGAATTTGAAGCTCCTTCTTTTTCACTGTCCTTTTGTTTGTTCTATTTGATGGGAGAAGAAAAAGCAAGACCTCTCAAAGGAAACAAAATAATCAACATCTAGCATTATTCAGTAATGGAGAGATTTAATAACTTACTGCAAATTTTATCTTCTCAGATCAATATATTACTCACAGCCTTGTAATCCCCTAAGATTATGTAACAACAGAGGTCTGCACTGTTTATGTAAGGCTTAATCAGTGGTTCATCTGAGGCATTACATACATTTGTAGTCACATTCAGAGGCAGGGCACCCACATCCATCTGTAGATTTACCCACAATTAATGTTGTATTTATATGGGTGGGCATGTGTTAGTTTATTTTTGTTGCTAACAGAGCAGAACCTCATATTAAATCAAACTTAGTCACTTAGTAACCCAGTGAAATGCTCCAATTTGAAGAAAAAACAACTTTGTGATCTGAAAAACAAATGTTTAAGTCTCAGTTATTAAATGAGAAAGCCTTCTTACGGCTTACCTCCAGGAGCAGCAATCCTATCAGTCCTAGAGGGCTGCAGGAACATCTCCTCACATCTCTCAATATTTGCTTTAAGGTATGTCAAGAAGCTACCACCTCCTAATGAGTCCAAACTCTGCACGTGCACAAGTCAAAGTAAGGTGGTAGCTGAGATCAATACATAGAGGCATCCTATTAAACATCCCATTAAGCAATTCTTTTCTTTTTAAAGACTGTTTCTGCATATCCTCAGCTATGGAACTGTATCAAAACTTTGAGGCCTCCAGAAAAATGTGCTTAATCTAAGTTTAAGAAGTTTAAGTCAAAGCTTACTATCATTTAACCCTACCCAATCAAAAACGCAGCCGTGTTGCAAGCATGCTCTGGAATGACAAACCAAGAGCACTGATCTGGGTTACTGCTTTACCAAATTAATCCATTTTGGATAGTGGTAGAGGATGGGCAACCCTAAGGGAAAGTGCAGTTGTCAAGTTCTGATTGATTTATTCTTCAATTAGAAGTCACTAATAACAGCACAGCTAAGAATACATGAAACAAAGAGCTTGTCACAATGACATTGACGTTCCATGTCAGGACAAGTTCTCTGGACAGTGAAAAATCTTTAACAGCAACCCAGTAACTATACAAGGCTGAAGGCATGACATCTCTCTAGCAGAAAATGCTTTAGAACACAGCTTCCTTTATTTTAAAAGCAAGGGTTCACTGCCACAGAGTTAGTGGGGAGGTAAGAGATTCTACATAATTATCAAGAAAATATTGCAGAGGGTGACACAGAATCTCTACCTGCCCCGTCCTTACCTTTTTGGACGTCCGGGCCTTGGTAGACTTTGCCTTCTTCCCACTCTTTTTGTTCACCATGGATTTCCTTCCCTTCTTCTCAGGAGCAGGGGAAAGGATAGTCTCAGATTTGCCTTTGGCACCCCGCTTCTTGGCTAGAAGCTCAGGCTGAATTCTGGGCAAGACACCTCCACTTGCAATAGTCACACCTTTGAGCAACTGCAACAAGAAGCAGTAAACGGAAGCATATTACAGATCCTCTTAGTCTGCACCACCAAAAACTATTAGGAAAACAATTCACAGTTACAAGGTACTTGGCAGGTGACAGCAAAGTCAGCCAGTATATCCAGGAGAATTCTGTTGCTGTACAATCACTCCTCCCTCTTCCAGTGCCGGTCTTAGTGCAAACCTGTCCTTGCACTATTCACAAGGAGTGAAAAAGGGTAAAAGAAGAAGACTGTCTGTGGGCTACTTAGAAAAAGGACTGCATCACATCCCTGCTCAGAGGAGGACTGGATGCAGATCCCTTTGGCAGGGAAACAGATTCAGTGAAAACAAGGAAAAGCTTCACGGACTCGCTTTGCAGAGGCAAACAACAGGAATGGGCTGTGATATCATGTAGAGGCTAATTCCAAAGAGACAACACTGGATCTAGATCCCAGTTCACAGGCCACTGACCAGAACCACAGAGCTGGGAAAAGGTTGGTAGTGTTAGCATATTTTTCCTTCTCTTCTGGCCTGTTTTGAATTTTTATTCCACTTGACTGGAAACAGAGCCACATGACTTCATGGGCACCACATTTTCATTATTTAAAGCAGTCATACTAAGTGCATGAGTATTCAAAGTGTGAATGACATCATCCATCTTCATAGAGAGGAGAGACTCTGATGCTGACTGAACCTTTTCAGCACCCCTGAATAGTACAATCTGCAGCCCATGCTGTGATCTCTGTCCTCACTCAACAAGTCTAGCAGAAGTGATCCCACAAGTGATCCTGAGAGTCAGAGCACCGAAAACCACAGTTTGGGCAAACAGACAGGGAGATAGCAATAGCAGAGAGTGAGCTAGATCCCTACCCAACAGGGGCCTCACAGCCAGTATAATAGAAAACACACATTTCCACAGCTTTTGGGAAGAGATCTTGCACGTTTTGTTTAAGGATTGAATGTCCCTGAGGAAAAAGTGAAGCATCAAGTCTACTTGCTTCAACAGGACTCATAGGCTATGAAGAACCAAAATTTATGAACATAAGATTTAAGATGAGCTATCTCAGAACCTTTCTTTTTGTTTGCTTTTATTTAAGAGGGCACAATCATCTGGTCCAATAACTGTGATCTCTTTCATGTCTCAGACTAAGCTGTTTCTAACCTTCCCTGGCAGCAGCTTCACTAAAGCCACAGCACATAACTCCTGCACCAAAATGTAAACAGGCACCTGATTCAGTTCCTCATCATTTGCAACTGCCAGGAGGATGTGTCTGGGGGCAATCCTTCCTTTCTTGTTGTCCCGTGCCGCATTCCCTGCCAACTCCAGGATTTCAGCTGTAAGACACCAAGATAAAAATGAGTAACAAAAATGCAGCTTAAGTACCTGCTGCATACACATTTTACACTGCTTCTTGATATCCATTTACCTTTTCAGGGATATTTCCAGACTTAAAAGGTTCTTGCTACAGAAAGGCAGAAACCAAACCCTACTCAATGTATTTGTAAATTTAGATAAATTAATTTGTCCTTCCTAATCTCCTAAAGGATAACTAGGAGAAAATATGCTAAGCTTGGTTCACATATTTTCTTTTAAGAGCCCCAAGTTGGAATTCTCCTTCAAAAAGCCAAAAAAAACCACTTAAAAAAAGGTACATCAGCAGTCCAAAACTTATCAGCAACCCTGCGACAACAGAACAGTCAAGCATGCAGTGAAACACCCAACCTGAAACAGACAGCTCTGACAAACAGCAAGGATTCTCAGGACCAGGGAAGATGAAGACTGAGGTGCATTTGAAGAAATACTTGGAAAGCCAACACACCTGCCAGGCACTACTGGATTCCTGCATTAAAGGGCACTGAAAATCTGTGAGAAGCTTCATTTCAGAACAAGATATGAAAGGTTTGACTCAGATGCAAGCAAAGACAATGTGAGAGCTTCAATGCATGAAATATTGATAGAAGGGTTCTTCTACATCTCTGGGAACAGGAGGTCACTTCAAAGGTAGTTCCTCTAAATTAGCAGCAACATTTTTACTGTAACCGAAGCCACTGAGGTTTTCCTAATAATTACAGAAATACAGACACGTCTTCCTAAGTTTATTTGGACTGAAGCAATCAGTGTAATTCATTAGCTTACATAGTTTGGCCTCTACTCAAAAGTTATTTCTCATACAAGAACTCTACTGAAACACTGAGAAGGAAGGAGAAGGGAAATTTTTTTCTCCAAATAATCATACAAATCATATTCACCCTTTGTTTCAGTATACAGTGTCCCTGTTGTCTGGTTTTTGGGTTTGTGTTTGCATTTGTCAGTAACGGGAATATGAAAATTAGAGCAAATCAGTATTATCCTATTGATAACTTATTGATGTCCTAATGACATCCTACTCCTTTTTATCAACTACATAAAGAACTATAACTATTACAAAAAGAAGTTTCATGAAAAATCTTGTGGAAACATACATAATGTTTGGCTAAAATCCAAATGATTTCAACATGAGGCTTAGCTCTGGCTCATGGGAAAAAATAAAGCTTTCAATTCCACTAAGTAAGAACAACAGATTTACAAACTTGTCTTCCAATTTTCACTACTACACAGCATACATATTTAACTGAATGTTGGAAATATAAAAGCCTTTTTTTTTAAATTTACGTGCATATTCACAGTGAATTGTAAATGTTAGGGCAGAACCCTCTCAGCTCTAGTATCTCCTAGTCTGTCCTGGATTTTAAAGGAGGAAACTGAAAAGTGATCTCTCATAATCCAGCTATTTTCACCCCCATGGAGCTGGAAGTGTCAGACCCTCTCCCAGACCTCTGCCAGTGGAGCTAATGCAGCAGCAGACAGAAGGAATAGATTCCATCCATTGTGCAGACCAGCAGAGAGCAAGAAAAGAGACCCAGGCTCCTCCAGTGGGTTTTGCAGATGTGCGCTGACAGCAGAGGAAAATTGCATCAGGGGAAAAAAAAATAAAATCCAAAAAACAACACATACTTACCTGTGTGGGAACTGAAGTTCTTTCAGGTGTGCCAACAACAGGCACATCCTGCTACCTGTGTGCTCACCCCACTGCCCCAGGTTTGGGTCCTTTGGCCAGCAGCATCCTGATGGTGCACTCTTAGTCCTCTGCCTAATGTTAAGAGCAAAAAAGGCAGAACACTCAAATGCCAGCCATCCATCACAGGACACCGGGAAGAAGGGAATCCAAGGCAGAGGTGACATATGGCAGATTGTGGAATATGTATATAACTAACCAAAGGATGCCAAACATTTGCATAAGTAAATAATCGCCTTGCCTCTTTTTAATGAAGGTTTCTCTGTGTATTTTTTCTAATGCTGGAGGCGGGGACTCATAATATTAAGAATATAAAATGGCATTTACAAAATACAGTATCAAAACTGGAAGCTTCAGTTATCATATCCTCTGCTACAATAACAAATCCCTAAAGAGACTGCCTTCCATTTCATGTATAAACATCTTAACTTCTGAGGTTACCTAAATTCTAAGAAGACTAGTCTGAGTATATAGGTCCTATAATAAAGCCCTATACCATAACAAGATCTCTTGGAATTGGGGATCTTGATATTCTCAGCCATAAGCTGGGTTTACTTTCCATGCTCTCAGCATCAGGCATTAAGAATTACTTTGAAATCTCAAATAATATTGCTTCCTGCAAGAGTCAAAATCCACAAAGATGCCTCCACATCAGAAGTTTAAATTCATACATCTTCAGAAAAACAGAACTCTCTTCCAGCAGACACAAGCAGCAGCCAAGCTATGACCTGAATGAGATTACATCTTGCCATCCTGTGACATACAGAGAAAAAGAAGCTTCTTTAGCTGATGGATCAGCAGATTTGAAATTTGAAAGTCTGGGAATTAAGCATCCTAGCCAAGCCAAAGGTATTTTCTTGGCTCAGCTTTTGTGAAGCTGGACTGCTAAGAAAGGTCTATGAGAATTACTGATAGTAAATCGGAAAGATTTCATACAGATTGTCTTGTTTTCCACCTCCCCTTCAGGATAATAAGTTGTGTCAGGTCCTGTTACACTACCACATAGAAATCTAACAGTAATACCTTTACTCTTAAAAAATGTATTAGATGATGGAGTCCTTGATCCCCCATTTTCAGGTGGAAAACTATCTGCTGTATTTGCCGCCGCATGGCAGATGAGTACAACAGGCAGAAGAGTATTCCAGGTGATTCCTGTGAAGGAGAAGGCCTTTGCTGCTGTTGTGTTCCGCCCTAATTTGGAGAGGGATGGCTTTCCATTGAGACCTTCCATGAGCTCCTCTGACCAGCACACCACTTACATGACTTACGCTTCCTCATTGACAGGCATCTGTATTCTCTGACTACTTTTTGGGAAGATGCCCCATGAGATACATGCAGTTGATGTTTGATTTAGATTGCTGTGACTGCAGTCAGCCCTGTGCACACTCAGAGCATGAGTCTGTTGCAAAATCCATCAATCCCATGGGAGTCAGGCCAATTTTTCACAGAATTTGAACTCTGAAACCAGTGAAATTCAGCCTTGTTTCAGCAAACACAACCTTCTGGATAGGAATTAAGCTGCAGTTTTACAATATGATTTTCAAGCCTAAAATGTAAAACAGCATAGAAAGATTAAAAAGAAAGGTTTAGATCAGTGATGAGATCTTCACATTAGTCGATCAGTTCAAGTAAAAGTACCTCTTCCTGAGAGACACTGTGGTGATTGCTGGCATTTTAATGATCGGGTTGACAAGGCAAAGTGCAGATTTGGGGTTGATAATGGCTGTGAGGTGCTGCCACAATCAATATCGCTTACAAAGGAAAAAAACAGGGATCTAGTATCTTGTGACACAGAACACATACCAAAGCCAAACAGTAGTCTAAACTACATAAACTGGGAGTAAGGATGCTCCAGATGTATAGGCACCATCTGGATGATGACAGTCAAGAGGCTCAGTGCTCTGGGGCAACACAAATACAGGCCAACAACACACCACGCAGGGCTGGTCACTCGGAGATCTGCTGGTCCATGGCAGGCCCTGGAGGAATGCTGACAGTCAGGTGGTTCTGGTCCTGTTTGATCCTTCTAGCCTCATCCACCTTGCCCCTGTCCCAGCCATGACTTGCTTCCCCAGCTCCATAGCCCAATCTCCTTTCCCTGGCAATCCACACCAAGACTTCTACCTCAGCTGCCTTTCCTGGACAGTCACCATTTCTCCTGTCTACTCAGGCTCAATACTCCTTCATTACCAGCACCCCCTCCATCCAATCCTTGGCCTATTTCCTATTCTTTCAACTTACTCTCCAGCTTCCTGGCAGGATATTTGGACAGTTTATTTGCCATTTATTTGCCTACTGGCCATCAGTCCAGCTCTCCCCACCACCCAGATCTATCCCTGGCTCTATCTCTAACATCAATATGCCTCTCCCATAACCAGAGTCTTCCCACAATGTTATGATGTGGGAGCTGAGAGAGACTGGAACATATTCAGTGAGGACCAAGTCTTCAGAGATTTTAGCTGTTAAAATGAAAGAAGTCTCTGCTAAGCATGAGCAACCTCTGTTTCATCAAAGTTAGAGCCTGGCCAAAGAGAGCAGATTTCCCTGAGGTGGCAGAGACCACCCTTCCCCTTTCGTACAGCATCAAATCTCTGTTCAAACGCAGAGAAGCACGCAGGGGTTTAGAGGAGAAGTTCTCATGAATGTTTTGACATAACACAAAAAATACCTTCGACCTTGCTTCTGTGAAACAGCTAAAAAGGTCATAGTTTCTTACTGCCACCCTCCCAGATTTAGCCTGAAGCAGTTCCCCTGCATGCAGCCTTTCATCCCGAGGAACCACCATTTCACAGCTGCAAGTTCAGGAGAAAAGAATGGCATTTGTAATACAAAGATCAGATAATGTTAAGAAAATTTACGAGTTTGACATATAAAACCCCCTTTGACAACATCCTTGGAAAAACCTATTTTGTTTCTACAGGCTTCCCAAAACCATTTATTCACACGCAGTATTAGGAATAACTAGATCAGCAGGGTTAGATGTTGCAACACTGTTTTTTTAACTGAATTATCCACCTTTGTAATATTTCCAAAAAAAACCCTGGACAGAGAACAGGAACTTCAGTTTGGAAAGAGCACAATCCACCAGCAACAGATGTTTGCTCAGAAACATTACTCCATTCTATCACAATACATACAGGAGTTCTCTGCTGAACCAAGCAGGTGAAAATAGCATTCCCTTACAATTTATGTGGGCTCCCAGCCTACACCTCTAGCAATCTCCTTGCCTGGTTGACTACACATTCTTTTTTGTTGAAGCAAAGTGTAAGCCCACACATAATCTGCTCATTTCAGATTAATGATTTAAATTAAACTGCACTTACTATCCAGAAGCAGAGCCAAGACATACACTGTTCTAGTTCAGGTAATAGGCAAACAGTGCTGACCACAACTCACTCTGAACCACTGAAATGTTGCACATACCAGATGTGCTGCTGACAATTTATTACTGCACCTCGCAATAATTGCCACAGCTCAGAATAACCATCTACAAATGTTTATCCTAGAAATATCTCCCTGTGGAGTAGGAAAAGTAAAAAAGTATTTCTCTCCAGCCAGAAGGTCAGCAGTCACAATGCAGCACGTTATGTTATAAAAGTACTGTGATTTCTTCAACACAAGCAATACTTTGTCACTCTAGCTCCCAGAAGTAGCCTCAGAGAAAAAAAAAAAAATTATTCTCATCCTGGAATGTACTGCCACAAACATTTCTGCAATGTCCTATTAGGCTTCATCATAAATTTAATTTTAATAGTGAAATGGTGAAATTAGTGGAATTTAGTAGTGAGATTTCAGATTTTCTCCACACCTTTGAAAGAAAATAATGCTTTTATTGTCTGGTACTGAGAACAAGCTTCAGGTGAAAAAGACAGTGGCGCTTACATAAAACCTGTTGCATGGACAACCAGGCTCCATGCAAGCTTCTTCATGCCCCTTTAGCAATAAACTACACTCCTGAAACACAACTCACTCAACTAATTCCATCCAGGCTGTGACTCCTCACAGATTCTCTAATGCACCTCAGTCTTGATCTGTAACCCCTGCGTAACATGAACCAGAATCCTCTCTGCAACATGAGTTCTAACAATTTGCTAAAGTGCTATTTCCCATAATTAAATGAGAAACTCAGCAGATATGATCATAGGACACTCTGAAATAGTTCTATACAGAACCACAGTATATTGTATCACCATGGGACACCTGCTCCTTCCTTAAAGTTCAATTTCAGAAAGGCAGGAAAAAGAAAACTTGGGGCATGCAGGAAGATTTAAACCCTGGAACACCTTCTTTATGCATTTAAGCAAAGCATAAGGGTTTTTAAAATACAAAAAAACCCCACCTGTACATTTCATAACACTTTGACACTGTCCTGCAAGGAGAAATGCAGCCAACAAGACAGTTTGCTCACTTAAAAAGCACAACAGATGTTCAAGGCTGGTTTGCTTTTTTTCCTCATATTATTTACATTTAGGTGTATCAAAAAGCCTAAGTAATACAAGTTTTCTCTGGGACAGAAACTACCCACATGTGACTCCTCACGCTGCAAAGCAATAAAAAATAACCCTTCCAGCTAGTGATCAAGCATGGTGCCTCTAAATGAGAGAATTTCCACCCTCGTCTCTCCAGGAAACAAATTAATCTCCTTAGTGTTTTCAGCAAATTTCAACAAAACCGGTAGAGCTTGATTCTCAGGAGTGCTCCACACATTCATATCCCATCCTGTGGCTAACCCTGACTTCTGTGTGTGATGAGCACTTTCAGGAGCAGGTTCTTGGTTTACCTGCGAGGTACTCTATGACAGCTGCCATGTACACTGGTGCTCCAACCCCAATCCGGTACTTGTAGGTCCCTTTCTTCAGGTAGCGCATCATCCTCCCCACAGGGAAAATCACCCCAGCCCGGCTTGAGCGGGACAGTTTGGACATTTTCTTCTTCCCACTCCGCCCCGACATCTTGCAGCCTTGTGCTTCTCAATTTGCTGGTGGTTCTCAATGCCTTGCTCCAAATCCAAGGGCTGCAAGAGAAAACCAACAGGACTGATGAGAAACATTTTCATGCATTGCTGTTGTTCCAGAAAGAAAAATCCAAACCCACCCTCAACGCCTGTTAAAGTGCAGGCATTATTCATTAAAAGTTAGATAATTGGAGTATTTGTAATAACTTTGCTTTTGAACTGCATTGTCAGTGCAGCAATATCAGGAGCAGAGAAAACAAACCTTGTCTTCTCCTTATTTTTCTGGCTACAAGAAGATTACAGATAAACAGACAACCAACCCTGGAATTTGCCACTCCACTCCAAAACTGGCATGTGGTCACAGTTACATCCCTAGTTCTCACTCTCAGGCAAATAATGTTTGGGAAAGTTTTAACTCCGTTTACAAAAATTGTTTTTAACTCTGTTTTGATAGCTGCCCTGGAGGCCTGATTATTCCTCTGAAGCAAACAAAGGGCAGGTCTGCCACAGATGGTATTTCTGTCAAGGAAGGCACAGCTACTTCCCTTCCAGCGTTCACCCACCTCAGTGAAACAAGGAAACACAAGAAGGGAGATACTTGGAAAAACATTACAATGACTTTGGGTGATACTGCTAAATTTTATCATAACCTTTTTATTTATGATATCAAGGATATACAATCAGCAGGGATCTATAAAATCTTGGCATGTCCTCGAGTATCAGCCAGACGTTTTTTTCTTTCTGAGTAAAATGTATTACGTGGGCATGATAAGAAAAGTTGGGAAAGATTAGACCAGCAAACCTATCAGACATGTCAAAATTGCTGCTGCTCATCATCCCACTCCAGGTTCCCTGCCAACTGCCAAGCCTGGAATCACGAGTGATGGTAACAGAGCTCAAAGGAGAGGTGAAAAGAAGTGGGGAGGCACAATACCGGTCTTTAGAGATGCCAGAGGATACTGTGAAGGTGGAGAGAACAAGTGTTCCCTATAGCAGTGACTCTTACAGAAGCTGTATAGCAGATGAGAGAGCAGAGCACTGGACTCGGTCAGGGAGGCAGCAGAATCTTCCCATCAGGATGACTTTAGAACAATTTGAGAATGTATGTCAGAAATCACTTGAGCAGCACTGGATCTGCCTTGAGACTAGAGGCTGGACAAAGTGATCTTCCAAGGTCCCTTCCTCAATGAAACTTGCAATTTGTGACAAACCCTTTATAAACTTTCAATTTCATAGTAATAATAATCCTTAAATGTGTCCTCTTCAGTTTGTGATCACTGATATCCAAATAATAAACCTAGGCTGGAATTAGGTTTCTAGCCATCAGAGGAGCAAATTTCTGGAACAGCCTTCTCTTTAGAGCAACAATAACTCATTTTCAAGTGGAAACTAATAAACATATGCAGTAGGGTACAAACAGGTTCCTGTAGTGCTGGCAGGACAGTTCCATCATCCAAGAGTTCAGTCCAGCACTGAAATCCCTCCAGAGAGCCATGCTGAGAGAGTACACTATATGTATCAAAATCATATTAAGCTAACCCCTCTATATTTTTTCCTATAGCATCAGTCAAGTGAAAATCAGTGGAAAAAGGCAAATGTCAAGGGATTATATCCACAGAAAATACCATTGTTGCACTTGATCTCCGTGACAGAAAATCAAAACATATTTGTATACAATTAACCACACTGCTCTAGGCCATGCTGTTGCATTATATAATTATATGTTTTATTACTCACTTCTGGCTCATCCTTCTGTTGCATCACTGAACTTTCCACCCCTGCCTATTCCTTTATTTTTCCCTTCTCTCTCATGGAAAGCCTCTGCCATTATTTACTCCCCTGCTGCCAAACCAACTTTTGGAATCCCAAAATACTTTCCAAATGCACTGCAGGTTATGCTTGCAGAATTCTGTGAGACCCTAAACACAAGATGTTTCAAAACTCTGCTAACACTGTCTCTGCTTTGCAAATTACATGGACCAGGGTGTATGGAGGAGAAACAAATACAACAGCATGCTCTTGTCTTGTTTTGACTCCTATAGGAGGCAATTTTTGGTAGGAAGCCAAGCAATGGCATAGTCACATCAAGACATGGACAAAAAACAAGCTGAGAAAACTCCTGTGGACCTGGACAAACAAATCCCGCAGACAGGGATCTGGTTCCCTTGCAGGAAGAGGCACATGAGCTCAGCCCTGCCACACTCACCTGAACTGCAACCAACAGGTAAAGAACTACAAGTTGAGCACTGCTGTCCTAATTGCTCTCTTCTGACGACAGAGCCAAGCCTCAAGGGCTTATCAGTTGAAAAGTCTACCCACACTTGTTCCCTTCCTGCCAGCTGATTCATCATCTCTACATTTCTCCTCATGAAGTGCAGCCTCCATTTAAAAATAAACCTGTGCTGTTGCGCAAAGTCCGTCCTCACTGAGCTACAATGGCTGTGTCTATATCAGCCTGCTGTGACATCAGGCCTGGGCAATTATTTCCCTATCCCTTAATTGGTCACAGCACACTCCCACTCTGCCATGACTCCAACATCCTTGTGCTGCTATGGGGGATTGAGTAGCAACCACATTTCACGGAGCTCTCTACAATATGACTGCAAGCAGGGCTTTCCTCTGTTGAGTTTTGCCTTCTTCAGAGCCCAAGGCAACCAGTGACTTCTTCCTTCTGCCTCCTAGAAGAATACTTAAGAGTCCACCTTCCTCTGGACCAGGTTGCTCCAAGCCCCATCCAACCTAGCCTCGAACACTTCCAGGGATGGGGCACCCACAGCTTGTCTGGGCTACCTGCGGAAGGACCTCACCACCTTCACAGGGAAAAATTTAGGTAAGAGTTCCTTCATAACATCTGATATAAACCTCTCATTTTTTAGATTTAAACCATTCCCCCTTATCCTGTCACTATCTGCCCACGTAAAAAGTCCCTCTCCCTCTATTTCACATACCCCATTCAAGTACTGAAAGGCTGCAATAAGGTGTCCCCAGAGCCTTCTCATGCCCAGGCTGAACATCCCTGGGCCTCCCATCCCATCTCCGAGCAGAGGGGCTCCAGCCCTCGGAGCATCTTGACTTCCAAACATTGAGAGAACTCGAACTCAGCAGTTAAAGAATGACTGAAATAAAGGACATGCAGGACTATCAACACACCTGCACTTCCCTCATCTCCAGCTGAAGATCTATTAGAACAGTTAGGAGTTGACAAGGAACCCACAGATATTATACCTTGGAGCCAGCTTAGGCTGCACATTTATTTACAAACGAAATACTTGTGAAAAATTATGCAGAAAACCTAATGCAGGTGTTCGTTATTTGAAGGAATTGCTAAGGCACCGAAACATAAACATAGTGCTATTCAGGGGACAGCTGGAGTGTCTCCCGGACTCCAGAACCACACACATAGAGCGCGTTCCTAGGGAAAGAAGCTTACCAGGCACCCCGAAGCCCCGGGGGTCCCTGTAGAGGCAGCTCCCACTCACAAAAAACAGCGGACGACCCCCGAGGCGCCTCGGTATGGACGCACAGCGAGTCTCTGGACCTCGCTGAGAGCTGAAGAGCTCGGGGGGACACCGCAGCCACCCCAGAGCCCCTCAGGGCCCGCCCGCTGAGCGCCACCGCCCCGCCCCGCGCACGCCTCGCCGTTGCCCAGACACCGCCGCCCCGCCCACTCCCCCCGCTGATTGGCCGCCACGGCAGCCCGGGCTGGGGAAAGAGCGCGGTGATTGGCTGGGAGCCGCTTGATCGACAGGAGCGAGGAGGGGGGAGCAGCCGGGCCGCGCAGGCGCCCCGAGGCGCAGCGGAGTGTGTGTGTGTGTGGGGGTGTGGCCGCTGGCTTTCCCGCGCAAACGCTCCCCCCTCGCACGCCCTCCCCCCGCCCTCAGCGAGCACCGTCGCTGCGGAGGCTTCGCCCGCTGCCCGCCAAGGGGCGGCTGTGGCGGCGGCCCCACGGCCCGGGAACGGGAAGCGCTGCGGGGGCCGAGCGGAGGCAGCGAAGAAGAGCCATCCCTCCCCCCCACCTTTACCCGGGGCCGGCCTCGCGCGCGCCGCTGCTACCATCTCGCGGCCTGCCCTCCCTTTATGTCCGCCCCTCACCCGCCCCCCTCACGCCCTTTCCCCTCACGGCCTCGGCCATGGCCGGGCCTTCCCGGAGAACGGCAGCGGCGGCGGGAAGAGGAGGAGGAAGAGGAGGAGGAGGTGGGTCGTGCGGCCGAGGANCCTTTTCGGCTCCCCCCGCCCTCGCTCCGCCTCAGCCGCTCTCCCCGTATTGTATGTTTCAATGGCGATGGCGGCTGCTGGTGAGGGGGGCGGCAGGGGTTTCCTCCCGCTCCGCACATACCGCCTCTAGGAGGAGTCACTGCAGCACAGACCCGCTACAACCCCCCTCTCTTGGCTGCCGCCCTCCTCGCCCGGGCCCCAGGGCTGCAGTGCGGGCAGGAACCCCCTCCCCGCCCCGCAGAGAAAGGGCCCCCCTGACCCTCGTCCCAGTGGGCTTGTGGTAGCCGGGAGCATAAAGGCAGAAAGCCTTCCCATCCTTTCCCAGGGTGGAGGAGTTCAGAGATGGAGAGCTTTCAAAGCAATCCCCGATTGGGCTAAAGCTCAAGGAGCGCCTGGTTTTTGTTATAGAGAGCCACCCACCCCTCTGTCCCTTTGGCAGGGTGACCTGTGTGCCTTGCTATGGTGCCTCTAACCCAAATATTCCAGCATCCCCAAGCCGGCTTGGAACGGCTGTAACAAAGAGTGCCAGCAGCTCTTTGTGTTGTCTCGCATTGAAGCGTTCTGAGCGCTTGCAGGCTTTCCAACTCGTCCACGACGGCTGCAAACTTCACTTTCCTTCTGAATGGAAGCTGAGGGTTTTTCCTTTATTTCCTGCAGTCGCACGGATTCAAGAGCTGGAGCTCCAAGGGACGCAATAAGCGATTATGTTACGAGTCTTGGCAGTGCTTGGCAAGTGCTCCATGAGCAGAGGCTATTGCAAACAGGAGAGCACAGGGCTACACCTCTTTAACTCATTTCAGGTATATTTTTACATGAAAGTGGGTTTACATCATCATTCCTATACAAATATTTTACATCGTTGCACTGATTTCGCTGTAAAGACGTTTGGGGGCTACTGTAATGCACTAGGAGATACATTATTAACACAGACCACTCCTCGATTGCACTGTTACTTTAGGAGGGTCTGGGAACAACAAAGAGAAAGAACCATTCATGCTTTCAGCATTCTCTTTGCCACTGTAGAAAATGATAAAAGATTCACTGGAGTTTGGGTTTTGGCTCTGCCAAAGTAAGCAATTTTGTGTCTGCAAGGAACTGGATTTGGTGGGGGAAAAAGAAGCAATGGAATATTTCCCTAGGTAATGTTAATTGTGGATCGCACCATCTCGTGAAGAAAGAGGGCATGAGTTCAAGACCTGCGTTTTCCTGGACTGCTGCACGACCTTAGGTAAAGCAGTTCACTTTACACAGCTGTATTTTGACTGTCATTAAAATGGAAATAAAGATATCATTTCTCTTCTCAAACATTGAGTATGAGCCTCGGTGCATTTTTGTGGATTAATTCTTTGGAGTCCGTTCTCTTCCCCACTTCTTTTTGAAAATGAGGTCAAGATGCTTCAAGACCATAGGAGAAAAACTTGTGTGTGAGTTGGACTTATTTTACATGTAAGAGGAAGCCTTGCCTAGATCTTGCCTACTGAGAGTTGGAATTTAGCAAAGGAAGAAGAAGAAATCTGTAGGCTTGTCAGTGTATTGAACCATATAAGGAGAGTAGGAAGAATCTCAAGATTTTCAAGCACTAAGCATAAAAATGAATGACAATATAAAACCCATGTGAAAAAGGAAGAAAAGCATTTACATTTTTCTATTTCCAGATACAAATAACTGCATCCAATTGGTGCCTTAAATGGCTTCCTAGAAACAGAGACTAGACAGGAATAAAGGAGATATTTATTTGAACGGCCTTCAGATGTATACTTTGGGCTCCAGAGGGTCCTGCCTCAGTAGGTCTCAAAATGGACAACAGGTCACAAGTTCTTCACACTTTTATATCAGCATAAATTCACCAACCAGACCTCAGCCAATGACATAATTTACCCAAGCTTGCCCCCCTCTCCCCAAGATGAAGGTTTACAGTTTTTCAGCCTAGGACAGTCTGGGTGTCTTCGGAGAGCAAGCTGGAGAGGCTTTGTTATGTCTGTCTTAGCATAAGAGAATTGCACTTAACAAGCTACAGGAAACTTCAGAGTTGCACTAACAGTACAGGATTTGAAAAATATAAAAGTTAAAACCTAAGGCATCACAAAAACACTTACAATCATGCATGCGGTACATGGCTTTTGAATAATTATTAATTTGAGATGAAGCAAAATAAGCATCCCAAGTTTTTGAAAATGTTCTCAATTCGTTAGAGTTTAACATCAAATAGTTGCTGTGTGATAAGAACACAAGCATATGGGAGGTCTTTCAAGGGAAAAAAGTCTTTATGTGAGGCAAACTTTCAACATTAGGAGAACTCACTCTGTTTATAACAACATTTTTCTGTTTGTAAGCAACATTCTCCTGAAGGAAACAGGAGTGCTGGAGAAGTGTAAGAGGATGTTGAAGATTTTCACAGTGTAACACTTTTAAAGTCAGTCACAGATGTCTGAATTTTAATGCCAATTTTCCTGCTGTTGTGATTTTTAATAGTCTCACCATAAACTCAATTTCCCCTTCTTTTCTCCAGTGGATACAGCCTATCCTTAACCTAAATAATTAACAGCATTACATGGCTATTTCATATTGTTTCAAATATTTCTGGAAGATTCTGAGTCACTTCATAACACAATAATGAATTTTAGAGTAGAGCAGATGAGCGCAAGGCAGCATTGGAACAGCTACCATGTGTGAATTGTTCTGCAGTAACAGCACCCTTGGAACCAGCTGCTTTTTAGAGCAGGTAAGAGACTTTTGGTCACAGCACCTTTCTGGCCAGTTAGATGGAGTTGTTCAGGGAAGAGCTGTTACTATAATTTGTGCCATGCTGGAGTCAAGGAGAGCTTTCCCCACTCAGCAGGAGTGGGTCCTGCCCTCTCTAGGTTATGCAAAGACCATCTGCCTGTTGGCTTCCGAGCAAATACAGTCTGTTACTTTGTCAAAATAAACAACACATCTATCAGATCATTTCTAGCCTGCTGCCTGCCTGCCTCCCCAGCTATAGGGGAAACAGCCTGTTTATGACACTCTTATTTTGGGGCAGAAGCTGTTACATATCAAACATTGTAATGAATATTTCATAGCTCCAGAACCCAGAGATAGGGCTTCGCTCTCACACAGGCTGGCAGGCGTTCAGGGTCATCCTGGCAGGACAGGAATGCCAAGTAGTCCAAAAGCTCTATTTTATGGGAATATATGATCTGGGAACTTGATCAAATCAGTGTAAGCATTGCCCTGTCATTAGGAAAACCAAATACAATCAAAATTGATGTGTGTTTATACTGTGTTCATAGAGAACAGCTATAACAACTGAGTTCTGCAACTAATCTGTATTTCTTTAATGAATTATTTTTCCCAATTTTTTAGCCATTTTTTAACCCTTCCTCTACCTCTCATCTTGCTTATATGCTTATTATCCCAGGAGATTTGGTACAATGGGCTAAAGAAGCCAGAAAAGCTACATCCTAACTTTCTGGAGAACTCTCTTTTAGCAGTACTTCCTTAAATTAGACCATCCCACGTACTTCAGAATTTAAAGTCTTCGTGTGTGTCAGATTCTGACATGTTTAACGTAGGCTGATTAGCTGCAGTCACAGGTTAGCTATAGTGTGTAAGCAAGGGGAAAGGTCTTTCCTCCCCCAACACCAAATGATTCTAAAAGTTAAATGGAGTTTATTAGCTTAACAAAATACCAAAAATGTATTTTCATCCTTTAAAAGGAGGTTTTAGTCCTTGTTACTTATCCTTAAATGCAGCTATGCAGACTGTAGAGATCATTGTCTTAATTATTCCTTAGTCATATAATTAAAAATACTAATCAAATGTTTAATCACAATCAACATGACTTTTTTTTTTTTTTTGTCTAATGGAGATTTACAAATATATCTTTCAGAATGAAGAAGAAAAGAATAAGCTAGCAACCCCCCAAAAATAACATTGTTTTCAACTGAGGAATACATTGTAGGATCCCTCTCCACAACTCAGAAATAGTAGCCAGAAAGAGATAGGGAAAATTGTGGGAATCACGAGTATAGAATGGCTTCTCCAAAGAATTAGAACAGGTCAGGACTTCTAGCTAAGGAAACTGAGTGGTGACTTGAGAAAGGACTGATGCTTTTGGCTTGGTGCTCTGTGCCTCCCAAGGAGTGCAATTTTTACATTAACTACTAAAAAAAAAAACCTATTTCAGTTTTTTTCTGAGTTTGAGGAAAGCTGGATGGATAAAGTGATATATTTGTGAGTGGTGCTGTTGGCCACAGATCAATATAATAACCAGGCACTGCCAAGCTAAGAGGCAGAAAGGCCTCTATCCCTATGAATTTCTTAAAGCAAACTACTTGCAACAATGTTTGAGCATTTACTATAGTACAGCTTTTTAGAGCAGAAAGTACCACATTCTTTGTCTGGGGACTCCTGATGCAATGATTTCGGTTTGGCATTTGCAGAACTATATTTGTTTGTCAGAGGAGCAAAGATGCAGCAATGTGTCATTGCACTGTTTGATCACTGAGTCATTCAGTTACAGATCCCTCCAGATCTGTACTCAATTGATCACACTTCCCACTTCTCACAGTGTTGCAAAGGGATCTTAGATCAAATTGATTATTCCTGTGCTAATAAAGATGTTTGTCCCTTTGCTGTTACACCCTTTGGTGTAGTTTGGAACAGTGACACACATTTCCTTCCTCTAAAGACACAGACAAGCATGTTGTCTCCCTTGATGGGACCATTAAGCTCCAAGTTCTCTTCAGAGCAGCTTCACAGGTCAGGACAACAACACAGCACTACATGTTTGCCTGCTTTCATAATTGTTCATGGGTTTGATTTAAAACAAGACAATTTACCTTATTAGCTATTTTTTCCTGCTAACTGCAGAGCCCTAAAGGAAAAAAAAAATTCAACTGTGTCCTATAAATAAATGAAAATGCTTTGAAACAAGCCAACCTTTGGGTCTCACATTTGTCTGAGGCAAGACACTGCAAATTTCCAGAAGATTTATTTATTGCACAAGTGGAAGATTTCACTACTCTCCTAGGGTAGAGCAATACATATTCAGGAGCCATCACTTTACAAAGCAAGAGTGACCTTGAAGCCTTAAGGAATGATAAAAGCCAAAGTTTCAAACACATTCTCCTCTCCAAATTGGATCATCAAAACATGTTTGTTTTCCTATATAACTTTTTGCATTGGTCACTGTTAAACATCCAGATCCTTTAGAATTTTGCCTCACATTCCAAGCTCATTGTCTGTACCTAGAGGAGATCAGGAGTGAAGCACACTTTTGCTGTCTGGCCACAAAGAGCTAATGGTTTTTCATCACATAATTTTCATTCCAAGAAACCACCACTGCATTGGTGATTGGGCTCACACAGAAACACACCCAGGCACACAGGAGAGGAGGAGGAGAGGGAAAGGGCGATACCTCCAAGCTGAGGGAAGGGAGAGATGGATGGAGTGTTTCTCTCAGTTTCAAGGGAAGACAACACACAAAGTTGATAATTACAATAATTTTAGCATGGACATAACTAGAGAGAGTCTCTGTCTCCCCCCTCTTTGCCCTTGCTCTCTCAATTCCACAGTTAGCGTGGGTTTGTGACTTATGGTTGATTAATTAATGTTGTAAGAGCAAGCTGCTGTTTGTGCCATGGGAGGTTTCAGGCTTTCTCCTGTGCAGATTCCACAGTGTCCAATGCTAGGGCTCAGCTGATGTTGCTGCCTTCCCCTTAGCACAAGCACTAGGTAGGACTCTTCTCTGTTCAGCCGCCTAATTGTACAGTTATAACAGTATTTTTGAAGTTTTTGTCCTTCTAAGTTCATTGACATTTCTCACTAAGTTCCACAGTTCCCGTGCCTGACTGGCAAACAGCAGATGGCGTGGTTGCCT
The DNA here is from genome assembly GCA_013396875.1 of Vireo altiloquus. Classification (NCBI taxonomy): domain Eukaryota; kingdom Metazoa; phylum Chordata; class Aves; order Passeriformes; family Vireonidae; genus Vireo; species Vireo altiloquus. The sequence goes on from VZRF01015599.1 coordinate 34,378, forward strand.
TAGCACAGGAACCTAAAACCCATCCCCAAAGGGGAAGTGAATTCACCTGTAAGTGAATTTTTGGGCTATGATTTGCATGTGGTGTCATTTACAAAAGACACAAACTATGTGTAGGTAAACAGGCATTTTTATAAAAGGAGAGGAAAGTATGTACATCATAGGGAACAAAATGCATACTGTAATGGAATAGGTATCTACGTATGTATTTAATTTATAAATTAAAATAGAAACCTCACTAAAACATTGACACAAAGGAGTAAAGCTTCAACTCAACGCACAGGGAATTCATCAGACTCCTCTTGGAAAACGATGGGATGACACTTTAAACATGATGTCATGTTTACCATTACAACCACCCCCCAGCCAGAGATATTTTTCATAACCTCCTGCCTGGTTTTTTACCCCACTTTTAGTTATCAAAAAAAAACATTCCCCAAACTTCCTCCTAAAATCTCACATCTTTGTTCTCCTAATGTAGTGACTAAGCTATTTTAAACGTAATATACAGCTCTGCATAGCAGTTTTTATCACAATATAAACCAGCACCTCTGAGTAACATCAGCACTAGCTTCCTTATCTGATAAATGGGTACTTGGTGATTAAACATAAGATTCCCATCTTTTACAAGAAGACGGAAATGCTCTGAAGGTGGAGTAGTTAAGCAACACTTTACTTTTACAAAACTCAGCTTTATTTACTACTGAGGAGTAGATTCAGGGGGTTCTTTAAGTGTATCCCTGGTTTCCAGGACAGGGATGGTTTCATTGAAATCACTGGATCAATTAATGAACTCAGGAAATGTTTAACTGAAACTCAGCTTTTGTTCTGACATAAAAATTCCTAAGCTATTTTTCACTCATACAGATGGAAATAATTTACCCAAATCCCATTCCTTGTACATGTTGAGTGTTTAGTCCTTTAGTGTCTTTTTAATCTTATATCACACTGAAAAAAGATTTCCTTAAAAACTTAAAAGTGGAAAAAATATTTATAAAGAAATACCAAATAATTACAATATTTCAATTCTGTTATGATCAGTATAACTCCTTATGGCACAGATGTCTCTGCTTTTCTAAAATATTGCTAGGAATGGTCATCATGGAATTCAGAATTCCCAGGATTAAAAACCAAACAAATCAGCACTATCATATTAAGAAGAAAAAAGTGTAAAAGAAAAGTCAAATGCTCATTTTGGCTGAAGAAGCTCCTACTGAGGTTGAAAAGCTTGTGGGAAAGAACAGCCCTTTGTTCTCTTCATTCTAGCAATTTTTTAGCGTGGAATTTTGTGGAAGTCCAAAAAATTCCAAGTAGCTAAGCTATGTCAAAAGGAGTTGAAATAATGTCTTAGAAACAGCACAATGACAGTAAAAATTACTGGTAACACAACAGTATACACAGCACATACATGAATCAATGCCAAATAACATTGGATATTCAATATACAGGCTGAAAAGTTCAATGTGAAAAAAAGTGTACAAAATGTATTCAGATTTAAACATCTCAATCAATCACTGTCTATAAGCAAAATATAGAAACAATGCCCTGTCAAGGTCTACTCACAATTCATTACTTTACTACAGCTATAATAAATATTCTACATTCTATGCCATCAAAGGGGAAGACTCTCTCTTGCAAAATACAAGGAAACCAGATATGTAACAACACAGCTTCCTAAATCATTCTCCTGCAGGGATTAGGTCATTGGTATTTGTCTGGTGTTGGCTGATGAGCAGATCTTGGACAGAAAGTCCCAATACCAAAGAGTTTGGTGTCCAAGCGACACAAAGATGAGAAACAGCAGTGCCAATGACACAAGCATTCCAGGTGTGGGAAAGGCCATCAGGGAGGCATTTTCTGTTGCTCTGAGGACTCTGAATGCCAAGGAGGGATCAATGTGACTTCTTGGAGGAGCTAAGTCACCTGGATGGGGGATGGCCCACCCACCTCCAAGCCAGAGCATCAAGAGAAACACCTCCCTGCAGACACTCACTCTGCACACACTGGTGATGGAAGCATGGAGAGTCTGTGACATCAGGAGGCTGTCTCCATAAATCAGGAAATCTCTCTCAATGCTGCACTGCTCAACATCCAGAGCTAATTCTGCATCACTAAAGCCATGAGAATGGTGCGGGGTCAGGCTGATACCTCCATGTATTGGGGGAATAATCTCAGCCCTTTTTGGGGTTGGGGGTGAACACAACAATGAATGTTCTGCCTCAGTTTGCCCATCTTTAAATGTAATGGTAAGGGAGAACAAGGAATAGCAGAGCGAAGGGAGTGGGAATGGGCCAAGTCATGAATGAATGGTGAGGGACCAGGCTTGGAGAAGGAGTCTGCTTATCATGGCCTGCACAGTCTTTCTGCCAAGCATCTCCCGCTCCTTTTCACTGACATCACCCAGAAAAGGCTGTGGAATTTAAGAAGCTAACATTCTTCCTCTGGAAGACTCAAAAAAAGGGTGAAACTGCTTGGTCTGTGGTACTGCTGTAGGGTGCAACATCAGGGAAAAAGCAGATCTTTGCAGGAGAGCAAAAGGGACTATTTACTGAAGCAACATTTTGAAACATGACTGTGAAAAAACAATGGAATTATCACAAAATGGAATTTCACCCTCCCAGCGAACCCCCACCAGAGACAAGAGATGGACAAACAGCATGTCATGGAAAGCAAGAGTGTAAGTTGCACTCCACAAGCTCCACGACCAGTCCTCTCATACCTGCCATTAGTATCTAACTTACTAAACTTTGAAACAGCAGTTCAACAAACTCATCTTTCACAGGAAAAAACAAAAGTTTAGCAGGTTTTTCTTGAAAAAAAATCTGCAATATTCTAACTCTGTTTAAAAAAGAACAAACAAAATCATAGAAAGCTACAAAACTACACTGCTCTTGCTGCCTTTAAACAGTAAAAGCTTTACAGTCAACTCTAAAATAAATCCCAAACATCTACAGTCTTAATCCATGTTTTATCATGATGTTCTCATCAGACCAAAATCAGACAAAGCAGGCCTACAAGGAGGGAGGAAGGATAGCAGGAAGGACAGATAAATAACAGTGAGTGGAAAATGATCAAAACATGACCAACAGAGATTTTCTGAAAATGCAGAAGAGAAAGTAGCTATTTTGTCTGAATCAATGACAACTGGAAGATATAGGGACAAAAAAGGGGGGAAGGGAAAAAAAACCTGAAGTGTAAAAGAAGGGGAGACCCTCATCCAGCAAAGCATTTCCACACAGGCTCAGGGTAAAGCACAGCCTAAAGCTAAGCTTGAACCAGAGTGTGTTGCTGCATTCAGAGGAGGGAAAACAATAGCAACAGGCAGTAATACTTGAGCAGGTACCCTCCAAGAACTTGCCATCTTCAAATAAACATATTTTTAATTTAATTTTCTAGCTCTTTCTAGTCAAGCCTGCGATTTCAGGCTTTAGAACATTGTTGAAGAGGACACAGCAGCTCTTACCAGACTTCACTGCTTTCAGACAGACCACCTAAGGTGGGAAGAGACCATTTCCATTTGTCTGGTCCCTAACATAGCCCTTTTGATCTTTATAAATGTAAATGAAGCCTTGTGGAGAGAGTGTTTTGTCTGGGAGAGGTCACTGGCACCTGGTCCCTAGGTGTGGCTTTTGGGAATATGTTTATCCCCACTAAAAATGGGTTTGCCTATAGAAAGCACCTTTTCAGTACTGAACTTGAGGAGAAAAAACACAACAGGAATGTCCTTATGACATTTTGGGTGAGGAACTTTTACACACTTATTCCAAAAGCCCATTAAAAACATACCTAAAAGAAAACACAAGAAAACAGAATAGAGCAAACAAATTGCCCCCAAAAATCATTAACAAAAAGTAGAAGTAACATAATCAAACTATATATATAGTGGTTTTCATTAAAAAAGAAGGAAAAATGCACACCTACCGCCTGCAGTTGTGGTCAGGTTCTCCCTCTGCCCCCTCCCCCCAAAAAAGTAAAAATTAAAAAAAAATACAAATAAAATAAATTAATTTTTCCACCAGCCTGGTTACCAACTGAAACAATTTCTTCCCCCACTACTCTATTTCCTGAACACATCTGTTAGAAACCTTAAGGAAAAAATCTGCAATCCTTCAGATGAACCTGAAAGCAGGATTTTTTCCCCCAATCTTTGCCAATCTGGAATTATTTTAACAGTAGACTTTCTGTGCAGTGGAGAGAGGAGATGCATGTCAGGTGTCCTTACCAGAAGGTCAGAATGATTCCATCTGTACTGACAAAGAGTGTTTGAATGGCTCTGGCTTAATGGCATCCTTTTGAGCTTGAAATCAGCACTTTCTCCCTAACTGTAATGTGAATTAGCACTTGGATCTGTCTAATGGTTGAGATAACATCATTCATTAGCTCTAGTAACAATGGCCCTGGCTCACCAAAGTATTTCAATATGCAAATGGCATCACTGAGGCCAGGAGGAATCACTCCCTCAAAGTTAAATATGTGGTTTAGTACTTGAGCCAATGGGATTCCCAGTGCACTCAGGGAAGTAGAGATGTTTTGTCATGTTCAAAAGATAGGTACTTATTTTAGGTTTGGGGTTTTTCTAAACAAATTGCAAGAGCTGTGGTGGAAAGACACTCGACCTTACATGTTAACCTTCAGCAGTGGGGGCTATGTTTGCAAGGCAGCTGGTAGGAAGTATCCAGGATTGTATATTCTGCTCTTCAGGCAGCAGGGAAATTTTTACCAAATCTTTATTTCCCTTCAGTGAACATACGAAAACATGTAACAGTGGAATTGAACCTTTGTGATCCTTCTTTTCCATCTGGAAGTGCATCTGTGGATATGTAACTACAAAAGGGCCTTAAGGGCCCAGCAGAAAACATTTCTGGAGGGCTCCAAAGTACATCCAGTGGGCGCAGTGGAGACCAAAGTACAGGAAGCAAAGGAATAAGTCAGTGAAACCAGACTTTTTCCATGCTCCACATTTTCCTCTTCTGGCAACATATTTCATGCCTTCAGAATCCAGTATGGTTTAAAAAAACCCAAACGAACCAACGTCACTTCCTTATAATTAAATAGGAGAAGAAAGTTTGTGATGAAAAGGTTAAAGATGGAATCATCAATGATACAGGTGGAAGTTTGTCATCTGGTAACCAGAAATGGTAGCAAAACATGTTATGTCCTCTCTGAGCAGCAGTCTGAACTGAACAGAGGGTTTCTCTGATTTTCTAAAGAGAATTATTCAAGAAGGGATTCTTTCTTGGATCAAAAGATCCCATCCCAGAAATACTGTCTATGTCTTGCACTCATTTATGCAGCTGCTGCTGGAAAATGAGCCTAATTCTTCATCTGAAGAGTCTGACCACAATAGTAGAATGAAGTGAAAATGACCAAAGAAAAAGAATATAAATGGTGCCATTCTCAACCCCTGCCACTGGCCTCTGGGAGAAGACAGAAAGCAAAGCAGAAAGTGCTGGCATGCCGAGCTCCCACAGCCCCAGCAGGCAGCATCTGGGCACAAATTCCTGGTGCGCTGCTGAGGAACTCTTCCCAAGCTTGCAAAACATCTCCAGCAAATCTTCAGGAAGGGCCTCCTTTCATTCTGCTGCCCTTTCCCAAGCTTCTCCACTCTCAGACTCACTTTCTGGCTATCAACCAAGGAGTTTGACCCTTGAAGTGGCAGACAAAAGGTTTCATGTGAAAACAACCAGGCAGAATTGACAGGAATCAACAGCAACATCAGCCTGGTTACACATGCTCTGGGTGGTATAAACCCAGCTGCCCCATTTGGGTTTCTTTTGACATGCAAGGAGCTTAGGTTTGGGAAGAGCAGCAGGTCAGTGTGGTGTCACTGATTTGAGACCTCTTGTCTATCCCCAGCATCTGATGAGATTGTACCAGTATTGGGGCTGTAGAACAAGCAATCCAAAATGGTTCTCTAGTACTTCAATTAAAATCCCAGGCTATAATCTGCAGAAGCCACAGGGAACACTTGTCACCATTTTCCAGCCTTTAGGACAGATGAGTGGGTACCCTACACATTTTCCCAATCGCAGCTAAGTCTCTGCTGACCCAAGTCAGGTACTTTCAAGAGTTCTGGCAATTTCACTTCAAGGTCCCTTACACCTCAGGCAAGAGCTTTCTCACAAACTCAGCAGTCAAAAATAAGCCCAAAAAATAAAAGAGGTACAGCATCACCTCGAGAGTCCTGTAGTCAGTACAAGGTAACAGATGTGCACTCACTTTGCTCTTGGATCAGATAAAAACAACCAACAACAATCCCACACAGTGCAATCACAAATAGCAGCTACACTAAAACCACGCTACACAGACCAAAGGGAACAGGAAGCTTTGGCAGGTTCTCCTAGGGATCTCTACATTTTTACTTATTAAGAACAGCGATGATTTTTAGAAGGAACTGAAGCATCCAAGCATCCTACCTTGCCAAATGCTTCAAGATCAGAGCAGGAACTCACTGCTGCTACTACAACCTTCCAAACCCAAAGCACAAAGAGTACACCTGGCTGCTTTCTTTAACAGATGTGCAATTAAAACACAATTGGAACATCAGCTGTTCCAATTAGCTCAGCTTCACCACTGCAAAGCCTTTTAACAGGAAGCTGGGGCTTATATTAACAACATCTATTACTGAGAAAATCAACAATAATCCCTCAGTGCTCTGTGGTTCATTTTCTTTCCGTGCCATTTCAGCTCCAGTACGCCAAGCATCTCATGAAAACATCATGCATGGAAACATTTCATCCCAAGGACAATGATGGCATGAGAACAAATGGTTATAAATACCATTAATTAGTTTAGGTTGAAAGTTGCAAGGATCTTCCTAACTGTGAGAGCACTGGAGTCAGAACAGCCTGCAGGGTGGAGAGGGAGGGACACTGGGCAGTAGAAACCTCACTGGTTTTTAGATGAAAATCAATAAATTTCTGAAAGAGTGAGGTGACAGATGGATTGCAGCAGTCAGAGGCTGGGCTTAGTTCCTTGGGCAGTCCCAGCAGGCAGTCCCTGTGTACAAGGGAACTTCGTCCCTTACTCTGTCACTTTATTATGATGGTGCTAGGAAATTGTCTGGAAAAACAACTGATTAATAGTTTGTGAACAGATGAATAGTTTAGTATAGGGGGGGATTGTGGTGGTGACTCCTTCCACTGGCACAGCTGTAGCCAGGAGAAGCCGAAATCCTGTTGTAGCGGCAGCATCATGCAAAGAGCAGGATTTCAGTGGATCAGTCTCACTAATGAACCACCACTCATGTTTCTCCTTTGGGATCATTAAATACTGGTAGCTTCCCTCTGAAACTCCTGGGCTGCCCACTGCCTTTGCCCCCTATGTGATGGGCCAAGGCAAGTGGACATGTTTTAGGGAACAGATTTAGGCTTCCACTTTTCCCCTTATTTTCTAAGGAAAGCATACTTATGTTCACTTCAGTCTGGTAGTATTTTCCTTGCCAGGTAGTTTAGACTTAAGACATCAACAAAGGTAGGTCAGGAAGGATAATTAAGATGTGCATACGCAAATGATAATTACACACTCTGCAAATTTGCATGCAACCTTTGGTTAACATTTTAAAAAATCATATGGATTGATTTCACTAATACACATTTGTTAGGATATTGAGGTATATGCTGTGTTAAGCTTAATTTTAAATAAGGCTTTAATTAAGCTTCTTGAAGGCCTACAATTTAGAAAGGGATTAGAATTTCTTGCCAATCAGGGCTTGTTGTCAGGAGGGTTATTCCAGCTCATGAGAGGATAATTATAAATCATGGAGTCTCTATGTTCCCAGTGTGCAGGGACTACCATGAGGTTTTTCAGCAACACTTTAATTCATCACAACAGAAGTGTTAATATTTCACTTTAATAAAAAATACATAATATTTTGAAATATTCTTGAATGATCCAGCTTGAAAAATGAAAATTACCTTTAAATCTGTACAGGGCAGTTCCTTTGGGCACTTTTAATGCAATAATTTATTAAGTTCCTATATTCATCATGTGTGCACAAATACCATGTAAATATTACAGCTGTCCTCCATGACAAAACAAGCATAATGCAGGCATAGAATCATACGCAGAACAGATAAATGGGAAAAAAGGGAGATTTAGTATTTTCTGTACAAAAAAAATATGCCACTTTATGATAATTTGTAAAAATGAATTAACTTCTGGAATTTCAGAGAAGAACACTGTATAAAAATAAATATTCTATGTACAGTAACACACACAGGCCAATCCAGGGTTAGAATGATCACTGCAAAAGAAAACATAAACTCGTGTTAGTGACAACTCACTAACAAGTGTTAGTGACAGCTCACAGGGGGAAGGAGCACATCATGGGGGGAAGGACACTGCTAGGGAAGCTGGCTCTGGTTATTCAGGAGAAAAAGAAATGGTGATGGATGTCAGCAGGGACCCTTTCCACTTCCCCAGGTGGCAAAGTGAGGAAAGTAGATTCATCCCAGGCTGACTCTGCCTCCACCCTCTTCCTACCACTGTGGCTTGAGCAGTTGGCATTAACACCCACAGCAGGCACTGAAGGAGGGCCAGACCCTGAGGAGTGCAGGCAGAGTCTGAGGAAATCCAGGTGGAAATCTCATCTTTGTGCAAGGATTAGAGCAGGGCCGGGCAGCTCAAAGGCCATGTTTTCTCCTTTGTAGCCCATAGAGCTGAATCGCAATACACAAATAAGGAGTTTTGGTTGCCACTTTTCAGGGATACAGTCCCGGAAATCCCATCCATGCATCCACATCTCTTCTGCTCTTAGCCAGATTCATGAAAACACATTAGCAGGACCTGTGGCACTGCCATCTCAGCACAACAACATTTCCAAGATTACTTTACCTTATTCCAGCAGCCTTGAACTGGAAGGCCATCCTCCCCCTGCAAAAAAGATGGATGAAATAGCAGTTTAGGACACAGAAAGTAGGAGAGAGATGGAGAAAGGAAGGCATGGATTAACTATTACTGCAACAAACAGTTTGAACCAGGGCTGGAGGAATAGTCAGAGATATTCCTCATCCTTCGGATGACCCAGACTTCTAACTGGCAGAACCAGTGCAGCCTGAAGCAGGGGCCGGGGTGAAGAGGGGAAATGCCTGCAGGCTGTGCAAGGGACTTATGTACCCAAGAACCACTATCCCCTAAAAAAGGAGTCTATCCAGGTTTCCTTGAAGGAAGAAGTGAAGGAACACAGAAGATCTAACTCAGCCAGAAAAACACTGCCAGGCGCTGGCAGTGGAAAGTGCAAGGTGGCTGCTCTGTGTCCTCAGGCTTGGCTCTGTAACATTGAGCTTAAAAGCAAACCCCAGAGTCAGCACTAACCTCAGATCCTGAGGAGAGTCTGGAAAAAACCTCAATTTCCTTTCTACCCTGTCTGTCAAAGGGCTTGCTTTGTCATGTGAGACACTGCCCAGCTATCCCCTCTTGCCTCTGGGGAGATCCTGCTCCAGAGAAATTAAGAAGGCAGGCAGCTGGATAGCCCCTCTGCTGGTTCAGGATGTCTCAGCTGACTCCCTGAAAAGGGGCTTTGGCTTCAATAACATCAGTGGGATTTCTGTGAAAATCCCCCTGGCACTTCTGCAACCATGATGTCTTGGGCTCCATGGGTGGGAAATGCTTTTGTAAATGACCACCATTCATTTCAACCCTGTGCAGCCCTCTTTGATGGGCTGGATGTGACACCAGTGCTAAGGTGCTCTGGAGCAGGAGACAAAGTCAGATGTAAGGAGATAAATCTCTGACATGAGAAGTGAAATACTTGTGCTGTGTGCACATGGCAGATTTGTGGTGTATTGCTATTCCCCAGGAAATCCCCAAAAAATACAAACAGAAAGGCAAATGCACAGTAGTATATTGAGAAATTAACTATTTACTGGAGGTGCACTTCCAGGGGGCTGATGAACTGAACGTTGCCATGATGCTGCAACAATATTGCTTTTCAAATGCATTTTTTGACTTTGGTTGACCCATGCTGTTTCCTCCCCTTCCCCCTGCTACGTGGAAACACGGGATTACAAGTTATTTACTAAGTAAATTGTGGCATTCCCATTGGTACACTGGTGGTGATAGGAATGACTGGTGTAGTGCACTGCAGGAGGAGATGGGAAGTTAGGTGTATGAAGGAATGAGAGGCCAGGGAGTCACAGATTAGGGATCAAAGGAAGACCAGGGTCACAAGGAAGTGTTTGTTGCAGGCGAATGTGCTGAGAACGGAAACATGACATGCTTATTAGTACCAAGGATCTCCTTCCACATATCTCAGATGCGCAAAGAGTTAGTTCACAGCCTCCATAAGCTACACACATGGATATGTCAGCTGGATGCTAAGCTTTTAACCTAGTTGGATCAAAAAACATGCTTATTCACATTCCAAAGGTAGCTTGCATGCCAGAACACTATGTATAAAAAAATAACGGCATCCATATTTCATCACATTTTCTGGCAAGTGTCCCTCAATGAAAATAGGTATGAAAAGAAGTGTGAGTTCTAATACGGCCATGTGGGGTGAATCCTCACTGGGAGCAGTGACAAAACCAGAAAGGTTGTCTGCCACAGCACTGGTGGAATACTCACACCTGCAAAATTACGTGCCTTACTCAGCCAGAAGTTACTCTATAGAAACCTGGATATGATAACTGGGAGACAAAACACACGGCTTTGTGGTCTTCCTCCTTTGTGGACTGTTCTGGGCAGGTATGGCTTTACCTGTGGGATTGGAAGAATTTTCTACTACCCAGAATTTACAGAGCAGCAACTGAGACTTTACCAGTGATGACTGCCCCAAAGAGACAACAGCAGCACCTAAAGGAGGGATTACTGGAAGGAAAATTATGTTAGCTCTTCACAAAGCTCAAATAACAAAAGCTTTTAATGGCAATTTCATGGCTTTTTTTTTTTCCTCAAGAAACTAGGAAAATCTTCCAAACTAAATGCAGCTTTTTGCTATGGGATGCATTTTTCCAGCTAGTGAACTAACAATATCCCATTCCTTGTAGATGGCATCAAACATCCTTAAGTGAGCATAAAGCTTGGAAGGACCATCCTCAAGCAAACCTTGTCATGCCAAACTGGGCCAGAAGGGTAGGGGAGTACAAGTTTCTTTGTATTATGGAGATGCTGAGACTGTCCTAGGGAGCAAAAACCTCACCGGAATGCTGCATCTCCAGAAATCTCAGAGAAGATGAATAAATTGGTGACCTTTACTGGTATACCTAGCAATCAGCTGGGGTTAGGTGTTTCTGAATACTTTTGTCCTAGAACAATTGGGCTAGATCAGGCACTAATACAATAATCACTTTATCACTCAAATAAGATGGATATTGGGAAACAGGCAATCCCAAAGTCAAGTTTTTTGGATACTATGGGTACAATTTGGACTTTCAGGGAGAGTCATAAATAGAAATTATCCAGCAGGGAGGTTAAGTGTCCCCATTAATATGTTTCACATGGGCTTACCAATGGGATAACTATTATTTTCAGTCATCTTAAATGTATGGGGTGACTGAGGTCATATGGAACCGTGTCAGGCTGTGCTAAACACACACAAGCACTTAAAAATAGAGTTAATGAAGGACACAAGCATTGAAGCTCCTTGTGAAGAAGCCAAGTCAGTGCAGAGCTGGGTCTGCATACATTGGTTTACTTGAAGTTGTCAAAGTGAAGGCAAAGGAAGAACTGAAGCAATTGTAAATAAAACCACATTCCAACTCTGTTTTTCCTCATGCTACAAAGTACTGCTGACAGCAGCTGGGAATCAGAATGAAGGGAAGGGCCTGGTTCTGACAGCAGCGATGAGAGGAAGGGAGGATGGAGACAGGTAAGGAAAGAACTGCTGGGTGTCTCTAGGGCATGCAGCTGTTTGGAGGGGATCAGAAAATAGGACCAAGAGCCAAAAAGCAAATGAGCATGCAGGAAAGGGAAGGTACACCATACCAATGGGCATGGGGCATCCAGGCCGTCCAGCCCAGGTAACCCCGGCTCACCCTTCTCGCCTTTAAAACCTCGGAGACCCTGTTTATGAAATCAACCACTATCGTTATTTCAGTCAGTACCAGCCAGCTCTGTCCCAGGAGGAGAGGCCGAGTCACTACTGGGACTGGCACAGGGCACTCAGCTGCACACCCAGCACAGACCCCTGTCTGCACAGTGAGCTGTGTCTGCATCAGCATCAGTTTCCTTTCTGGTTTTCTGTCATCTATGAACCAGGAGATGCTTCTCTGAGTTAAAGCTGAGAGGATGGCAATGGCATTTCCTCCATTTCAAAACCATCCATTCCTCCGATCTTCACTAGGAAACCCAGCAGCTGGATTTCCAGAAGCATGAGATCCCCAAGTACTCCTGGAATTTGTGGCACTGCTAGAAGATTTTTGGCAGTGTTTGCTGCAGCATATGGATTTAGATAAAAATGTACACATATTCCTGAATTTATCCATTTGCTGAGACTTACAGCCAATCTGTTTTGACATAAACACATCCTATTTAGGATAACTGAGACTTGTTTTCCCTCTGGGTAGTGCAGCTCAAGTGCCCTGTGTGCTCTCAGGCCATCACATCAGCCGGCTGTTATTCCAAGGCAAGGAAACCAGCACTCCAGTTTTGCTGTCATGTAGATTTGATCCCACTGAGCATCTCCAGAGAAGAGCTGTAACCAGCAGCAAAGGAGACAGGGCTCTATCCGCAGAGGAGAAAGCCCTGGGCTCCCAGCACATGGGACACCCCATGTACCCCAAAACTTTGTGAGGTCTGGAAGAGGAAGGAACATAACCATGGTCACTCAGCAGCCTGATTTCTCAGAAGATCAGTTGGTCCCACACCTTTTCCACAGGCTGTGGTGGGAACCCAGCCCGGCCTTATCTGAACGTTGTACTTTTGCAAGACCATTATTTATGTTATGATTTCCTTCCGTCTTCACCATCAACACATTTTAAAACAATACATTTGATGAAACAGGACATACCAACGGACAGGGTGCATCTAATCCAGGTGCTCCTTGGTCTCCCTTATCCCCTTTAGACCCTCTAGAGCCTTTCTTGCCCCTCTCCCCCTGTAAATAATAGTTTAGTCCAAGAAAAAAAGAATACACAAAAGCTTTAGGATCATCCATTTCAAACAAATGTCAGTGATAGTTTAAAAAAGGATAAACATTTAGGAACATTTTAAAATAAATCTCCCTCTGAGATGTTAAGATCAACGAATTGAGCTGCTGAGCTGTAACTGAGCTGCATAAACACTGTGGCTATGGCGGCAGTCCCACACTGACAGACTGCGAGGGCTCGGCATCAAAAGGATCATCACTTTGATGTGATCACACCACTTCTGGGGGCTTCCCATACGCCAGAGAGGGGCGTCTTGGAGAACTGGCTGGACACACAGGATGGGAAATCATCCCTGTGGCCAGCAGTGTGCCACCTTATCTCAATCTCCAGCTCCTGGGAACATCCCTCTGCCACGGGAGCTCTGGGATAGCATCGAGATGCTTTTTTTACCCCTCTGAATTCCCATTCTTAAAGCAAGTCTCACTCAGGGAACTCTAAGCCAGGGAATGAAGGAAGTACTCAACCCCGAGAGTCTGCACAGTCTGGCTGTCCTTTGGGATGCTCTGAGTAGTGCTCTCCCAAAAAACCTGTTAGACCAGGGTAGTCCTAGGCAGCACAGCCACAGGGCAGCAACTGGTTCCTGATCCTTAACTAGCAGCACAAGGCAGGGCATAGTGTGATATTTGTCAGTTACATCCATGCCAAATCTTTCTGTATAACAGGAAATTCTCAAAGCTGCTGAGCATGAAAAAGGGAAGGGGCTGCTATGCAGGGAACTGAACTTAGGGTCCTTGTGGAGAATGTTAAAGGAATTAAGGGATAAAATCAGACAGCACAGGCTGCTGCTTATTCTTTAAAAAAATGTTAAACCTAAAGCTGGTAAGAGAAATGGATGGGAGAGGAGAGGCAATGAGAAGTCACCCAGAACCAAGCACTGGAATGGAGAGGATAATCCAGGAAAAATGCAGCATGGGTTGCTCTGGAGGAAGGAACCAGGAAGAAAGGTGGAAGAGGAGGAAGGGATAAGGGGGACAAAGGTGGACCTGTAGGAGTAAGGAAGATGCACAAACACACACACATACAAAGAAAAAAACCCCACAGGCATTACAATAAAAGCAGGACAAGTTCAGGGTTCACACTTTTTCAGCTGGATTACAGGAAATGCTGCCTGTTCCCACTGCCATTAGTGCCACAACCCCAGGCAGCGCTATGCTGATCTCCTGCTCCAAGCAGAGAGCAGCTGGAGCATTTCTGGGGTTTAAAAAGACACGAGAAAAAAGAGAGGATTTTGGCAAACTGGTACTTCCGAGTAGGGAGTAAGAGGAAATCCCTGTACAAAGGCTCAGTAGGAAAAGGGATATTTTCTAAGGTCCCTTAAGATACTGCACTTGGTCATTTACACTCCTGAGTTTCTCACGCTTTTCCATTGCAAGCCATGGGCTGCAGTGAGGCAGAGTGCATACACGCTTCAAGGGGCCAGCAAAACCCCCCACGCATGCTTTCCAACTCATCCTCTACAAGGAGTTTCAATTTCTCCCAGTTTTCACTTGCTTTTATGCCAGAGCTCAGAGAAATCCCACCTAATGAAAGCTAATGAAAGATCCTTCTTTTATAAAAGTCTCAGTTCAAAAAACAGCTGAAAAAGTCTAGGAATTAAAAATTACATTTTTTAGAAGCCACACAAGCAAAACAAAAGTGAAGAGGAAGTTAAGAAGCAAAGCCAGAAATGCAATGATCAAAAAAGGGGAGAACTTTGGCAGTCCCATGAAACTTGAACCTTTCTCCCCTAGTTTAAGATGCCAGCTGGCTAGTGCTGTCCAAAACTGTCCTTTCTGTGTGGAGCAAGGTCAGAAATCCATTGCAGATAGAGGACAGAGAACACTCACTATGCATCAAAAGCAAATCCGTATAATGAAATCACCACATAAGCACATGCACCATAAAAAAATTACATTTCTAGATAAATTTACGTGATGCCATATTCTTATGAATAAAAGATGTGTGTATGACTACATACACTTGTATTCTATTGAACTGCTTGACATTTATACAATTGTAATATTAGACTTGAATCCAAAAGTAATTTATATTTCTGAATATAAATTATATTCAACCGTAGCTCCTAAATGTTTTTATCAAAAATATTCAGATTCAAAGCCTCAATAGGCAAAAAAACCTGGTGAAAAAGAAGATGCTTCTCAACATGCACTTCTTAACAATGTTTATCTTTCTATAACACAGGTGGTACGATGGGAAAGCTGCCCTGCCCATTACTGGGTTTGACCCAGCTCTTCACCATCGCTTCCATTCAGGACAATGCCTGAGGAGACTTCATCATGTCTGATTCTTCAAGGCAGGCAAATGTACTTTATCTTTTCCAAATTTCCATCTTCCAAATTGTCTGCAGGATTGTTTGCTAGAAGACAACCTTCTTTTTCATGCTTCAGGGACAATTTAAGAGTACTGAAATAAGATTTGCTGGCTGCACCTTAGCTTATTCTCCCAGGAATCCTCTACCCACATCAGTAAGTAGATAAGCAGGATTTCCTAAAGCACACCATGTTGGCCTAACTCAAGTCCTGTGCTTCAGTGAGAACAGAGGTGTGATGACAATGAACATATTAGAAAAGCCCTCCTACAGCCTTCAGAGAGATGTAGCCCAATGCCCCAGGTGATGAAAGGAGCAACAGGTATCACCTTCTAAAATACAGGTATGTAAAGCTACTTGGATGAAGGTCTGGCAGATAAACACATGCTGGCTGCTACAGGTTCTCAGGAGTTAACTGGGCTGTCCCTGTGTACAGGTGTTAGCAATTAAATACAAGGAGTTTGCCTAGTAACTTACCCGGACTCCCTTGTCACCAGGTAGACCTTGTAAACCCTGAAAGACATCAACACAAAAAGACATATTTTAAAACAAGCAGGTTTCATCGTATTCCCACTAAAGAGAAGAACGTGTGCTCAGGAGTTTGGGTTTTTTCCATTTGTACCAATGGCCCTATGCCAAAACCAAAACTTTTCCAGCAGACAACCTCCTCTTCACCTTCATCAGACCATCCAGGTTGAAACACCACTGTCATTACCCTGAGGGCCTTCATATAAGAAACAAACTAGTTATGACAATGCAGCAAACTTCCTTTTTTGTGCTGAACAACGAAGCAGCTCCATGCATTAGACCAGAGCACCAACACTGGCCCCATTTTGCAAAAAGCAACCCCAGACAGTGGAATTAACCCACTGAAGGCAGCTTTTCTCCCTGCAATGACAAGACAGGGCTCCCAGACACGTGGGAGGCAGGCACCCAGACTGTGAAAGGTAAAGGGAGCTGCTCCGACACAGCATTTTGGACTAAAATACACATCCTGGGAGTCCCACACAGCTTCTTTTGGCAGTTCAAGGTCCAAGCTCCCCTTCAGCTTTCTCCACATCACTCTGAGTCTGCTCTGAAGCTACTCAGCTTCTTCTGTCACTCCCACAGTGAACAAAATCTTGTAACTTGAGTTACGCCTAACCCAGTGACTGCAAACACTGTAACACTGCAGCATCTTCAGCTGTCAACCACAGCAAGGCAACAGGCTCTGGAGATAAATCCCCAGTATTCCCATACTTACAGGAAGCCCTGCTGGCCCCATTGGTCCTGCAACTCCAGGATCTCCTTTACTGCCCTGAAATGGATACAATAGAGTAGAAACTATTAACGTGCCTATTCAGTACAGACAGTAGAGCACCATAGAAGAAAAAGCAAAGGATGCATTTCAAAAGCACCTGAAAACCCCAAGAATGAGATACTCAAATACCAAAGAGGGCCAGCTGAGGGTCTTGTATGCACAAGAAGAGAGCAATTCCAGCTCTGGAAAGCCTAGAGTTCCTCTATCCCTCAGAGCTGTTGTATCTTCAGAGAAGTTACAGAGCATCCATCAGTTCCAAAGCAAACTCACCCTTTCTCCTTTTGGTCCTGCTGGTCCCAAAACCCCAACTGGTCCTGGAGTACCCTGTAGTTGTAGGAAGGAAAACACATCAGGACGCTTTTATTCCAGGGCCTCATTAAAACCAGGAGACACTGCTGTTCCCTTAGGAAAAGCACACCTTGGAAGGACAGTCTGGTGGTGGAAGGCACCTAGCACCCCTACAGCTTTCAGTGCTAGTGGCGATACATTTGAAGTAGTTGGTACAGGCAATTTGAAGAACAGTGGAACTGCTATAATAGATCACACCAGCATCACTGTACTGAGCCTCATTTTTAATTCTGAAGCTCTCTCTTGACAATTGTTTCAGCAGGCATTTCTACCAGCTCCACAGACAGGAATTCCTTCTCTCTAGTTTATACCAGACAACGCTGAAAGCTGTAGCAGAGTAGAGGCCATTTACACATGTGATAAACAAAAAGAAAAGCAAATTGCTTATTTCTTTATTTTGTTTACCCCTCCCCCCCCCCCCCCCC
>VZRF01015599.1:51861-176698 GCA_013396875.1 Vireo altiloquus
TAGTTGAGCAAAATGGAATGTGTTGGGTCAGTTGTTCATGCAAGCTGACAGACCCCAAGCTGCAGCGCTGAATGCAGGTGTGCACAGGCACAGATATGAGCTAGGATCCATATCCTCCAGTCCCTCTGCTCCCTCTTTGCCATTCTTGTCACTCCACCAGGCTCCCAGTCATGATGACAAGAAAAACGAGTGTTTTTCTCAACCTGTTGACATGGAGGCCATCTCCCACTAGCGCACCAAACTTTCTTCCTGGTGCTCATGAGACGTGTCTGGGTTTTGGGAAATTAATCAAAGTGATCTTTTATGTTGGCAACATGGTGGTTCAATAATAGTCCCTCTGGCTAAGAACAGGATTCTGGCACCTCTAACTCAGACTCCTTGTATAGACTCCTTGAACTCCTTCATGGAGTCTCGATAAAGGGATACTTTTGAGGGACATGATCAGACTCCTAGGAAGAACCAAGGAGCAAGTTTCCCAAACGGGAGAATCTTTTTCTAAGAGCTTTAAAGCAAAGGGTCTTGCACTTCTTAATGTCAGTCTGCAATCCTTAGTCACTAAAGTAACCCCTCGGATACAAGCAGGATGGTTCAAGTGGATCAGGAGAGCTTTTCAGAGAAGTTAAGATCTACAGAACACAAGTGGAGGAGTAGCTCATGCAGCCCACAACTTCAGCATAGTGAAGGAAGAGAGAAAAATCAGGCTCTCCTTAGATTCATGCAGCCACGGAAATCTTAATTGCCTGCACTTATGCATCATTTAGTGCAGTTGAAATCTCCCCTGCACATCTATAAAATTATATCTACAGTTTCTGCAAACAAGTGACTATAAGCTGCCACTCAGATTCTGTTCAGAAGCCAGAGCAGCTGAAATTATTCCCAGCTACACTGAGAAGGAGAAATTGTTTTTTGTTTTTAAATAGCCAAATGGATTGCAAATGGGTGATCTGTGATTTCCCAAGACAGATTAAAAATATTTTGCTGTTATTTAAGAGCTATTTATTTATTTAACAGTTATTTATCCAAGAATAGCAGAGTGGTTTGCAGAACCAGGTTGGCATTACTTAGAATCATAGAATGGTTTGGGGGTCAGCAGGGACCTTAAAGATCACCTTGTTCCAACTCCCTGCCATGGCCAGGGACATCTTCCTCTGGACCAGGTTGCTCCAAGCCTTGTCCAACCTGGCCTTGAAAACTTACAGGGGAGGGCAGCCACAGGTTCTCTGGGCTGCCTCTGCCAGTGCCTCACAGTAAAGAATTTTTTCCTAATATCCAATCTAAACCTGCTCAATCTTTCATTTTGAAGCCATTCTCCCTTGCCCTATGACTACAGTTCCTGCTGATGAGTCGCTCTGCCATCTCATGGAGAACAGCAGGTTGGAGACTCCTCAAGATAAAGAGGACAGGAGAAGGGAGCATCATGGAACCATGCAGAGGTTTCATTCATCTTGTTACTGAGACAGAGTGGAACAAGTAGGCTGCGATCCCAAGATCCAGACTTGTAGCATCAAAGAAGACAAGCATGTGACATCACTCCTCATTTTAAGTTTAATGCCCTCCCAAGCCTGCTTTGGTAAAAATAAGGTTATTCCTGGCGTAAACAAGACTCAGGTGGAAGACACAAAACAAGTCACGATACTGGGGAGGACAAACGTGGGGTAACAGAGAAATGGAACTCACCGGTGGTCCAGGCCTGCCGTCTAAACCTGAAGCACCCTGAACGGACAGGGAGGGTTCACAAAAACAAGGCAGAGGAGAGGGGAAGAGGGTGAGGGGAAAGGAGAGGGGAGGGGAGAGGTGAGTAAAGCAGTGAGTTGAGACAAACATATGCTTGCAATTAACAAAAATTAAGATCTCTGGGACAGGTGATGGCACTTACAAGCAAACCAACAAAAATATAGGAACACTGAATACATTTAATGTTGACCTGCAACTTTCAGATCCTCTTAAGAGTGCAAATTTCCTTCTCTCAATGCCACCAGGAAAGCTCCTGGGGAAGCAGCTGTTCTGTGACAGGTGGCAAAAAGAACAACGTGACGGTGGAGCTAGAATCCACATTGCCTTTGTGGCAGGCTGGGCAACACAGGTGAGACACAAGGCTCAGAGACTGGTGGTCACCAAGGCATTTACAAGCACAGAGCCATCAGCTGTTCAAATTTGTATCAAGAAACCTGGGGCCTGTTGGTGCCCACTAGGTCAGCTGCAGGCTTGCTCCTCTCCACATGCAGTTGTTTGGGGGCTTATGAAACAGGTGGCTCATCTCTCCATGTCACCAGTGCAAATTTACACCAGACTGAGATCAAGTGGCACTTTTGTTTCTGTCTGCTTGGCTACTGCCCTGAATTTCCTCATCCATAAGACCTAACAGTGGTTCTGCCCACAGCCCATCAAGCCCAGTGGCTTGTCTCTGACAGTGGTTGGGAGGGAAAGCTGTGGTAGGATACAAGTACCAAATACTGAATTTTCCTCCACTTGAGCATCTCCTCACCCTGTTGGCCATGGAGAAGTCCAAGGATACTGCAGACAATCAGGACTGGAATTCCAGCATGATGTTAAGCCTCAAGTCAGAGAAAAAGGCAGCCGATCCAGCTTCAGAATTTTACATTCTGAAATATTTCAGAACCTGCTTGGCACTGCATTTAGTTTGACAGGCTGAAGATGTACTGGATCAGGCTTGGAAATCTTATGAAGAGAGTTCAGTGGCTCTGAAGAAGGATACAAGTTCCACAATATCCAATCTTACTAGATGTGCTTCCTGGTTGGGCAGCTAATACTGCTGATCCAAACATAAAACATGCCTAAGAGGACACTTCTGAGCCAGTCTTCCACAGCTCAAGAAGAGTGATGGGAAAAGCCAAGGGACCTTTGTACCCTCATGGGGCTCACTGG
Source organism: Vireo altiloquus (assembly GCA_013396875.1). Lineage (NCBI taxonomy): Eukaryota > Metazoa > Chordata > Aves > Passeriformes > Vireonidae > Vireo > Vireo altiloquus. The sequence continues at coordinate 54,748 of VZRF01015599.1, forward strand.
TGTAGGAGAAGCAGTTAGCATATTCCCTGCCACAAAGATGAATTGTTGGGATAATTGCTGAGGCATCTTCTACTCAATTGTAACAAGGACCTCCTTCCCCTGTCCAGATACTCCACAAGCTTGAGGGAATAACCACTAACACAGAAAACTTCCACTTGCATTTCTCAGGGGACTGGGTTCTGACTTCTCACTGCTTCACTGAGGCACAATGCCTTGCCTTTGAGCCTTCCAAAAGCACCACTTTCTCCCCACTGGCTCTGTCCCAGGGAATGTACTCATGCTGGGCTCACTGGAGTGCCTAGAGTTAGAGGAGATTCATCCAAGCTCTAGAAGGGAACTGCTGTTCAGCACAACTAAAGGAGGAAAACGTTTTACAAACAAAGACACGCACATTTCAGGGACAAGAGATCTGGGTGGTCAAACACAGGACGACAAAGCCACACAGTACATGAGATGCACTCTGCAGTGCTCGTTCCAGGCAGAACATCTGGCAAAGTGAGAAGGTCTGCTGTGCCGCCAGTGCTTTTTATGAAGAGAGAACTTGGGGGCTGGTGGAACGACTGGGTGGGACTAAGTTACCACCTACTCATCATCAGGTTTGTATCTAAAGCTCCCGCAACTTCTCTATAATACACTGTGCTCCAATTCCTCTCACTAAGCCAAGCAGTGCACTAACAGGCTAATGGGACTGAGTTCACACACAGCAGGGACACACTGGGTCAGGAGGAGCACTGATTCCACGGCAGAAGTGGCAGGAATGATTCAGCTATCGAAGCAGCTGGTTGCATTAAGAACCACCACACTTTGTACAAAGCTTAGCCCAGGAGATAAATGGCTGGAGAAGGTGTTTCCCTTTCCACATCTCTAATTTCTGTTTCTGGTCTTGCCCTGTCATGCAGAGAACCCCCAGGAAAGCTACTGCTTGTTTTTCCCAGTCCTGCCAGAAGCAGGAGGAAATAAAGTGATCTATTCAACAAATCTAGAAGTTGAAGGCTCTGTACAGAAATTAAGGCTTTGGGTTTAAAAAGCAAAAGCACAGTTATTTATAGGCCTTCTCTTTCTCTGACTTTACATACCAAATCCCCACGTGCATCTCCTATTGAGGGATCTTTTTACAGCTGATATTAAGTTCGGCTCACAAAATGCTGCTTGCTTCCTGGATACTTACGGGTAATCCCAATGGCCCTCTGTCTCCTTTTTCACCCTGGGCACCCTTCTCTCCTTTCACTCCATCAATCCCTGCTTCCCCCTAAAGGAAGGATGGAGCAGAAAATAAACCCACTGTAACAGCACTTATATAACAAACATTCCTCCCTTCAGAGAGCGCTGGAATACAAAAGGCAGCAGAGTAATGCCTTAGCCCAACTCTCAGCCTAATTTAAAGAAAACCACTGTCAGTCAAATTACCCCTGTGTGAGCACCTGTTTTAACTCAGTGGCAATAAGAGGAGACTCAGGCCCTGTGGGTAAAGATGTTCAGAGGGAAACTGAGTTCACTATGGTGCTGATCTCCCTGCTGTTGTTTCTGTATATAAATATAAATAACCAGAAGTCATCGGATACAATGGGATTACATTTTAAGATGTGGATCCACTGGAAGCAAATGACAGGTACCTACAAGCTTTGAAGAAAAAGCATACAGAAATAATGTTTGGAAAGACTTTTGTATATGCTAAGGCATCAGTTTCAATGTTTCATAAAAAAATAATTTCAGCTATCCTTTCACAACTGTATTTTTTAAATTCTGTATTATAAACTATGAAGCAATATTGAAAAATTACTCATTTTTCTTAAATTCAAAATTTAACCCAAAGCTTTTTCCCCCTCATTCCTCTTCATAATGTTTTTTAAAACATACCCATCCCTTTTAACACCCAAACAGTGCTGGTGGCCAAATATTAAGGATAATCAGAAGAATTAAGACATTTTGCACATTGTCCAATCTTTGCCCAGAATGTCACCAGAAAGATGCAGCCCTCCTTGCATGTTTCCACTTAACTATTTTTTGTCTTAAAATGAGAACTGCTAATCCATTTCCTTCAAGAAAATATCCAGAAGGATTTATCCTCTCACCAAGATGGAAGAAAAGTACCACCTGAACACTAGGAAGTTGTCACTAAAGGGAAATCTATCACCTGGGACAACTTTAGTTACATTTCAGAATGTAACGTATTGTACCCTTACCTTGGGTCCTGGGACACCCTGAAGACCCTGTATTTGGGATGAGAGACAAGATATAAGTAATGTTTCAGGATAGGCTTTAAGCTCCAGGTATCTCAGTTAAGCATGCAGTACAGAGGTTTTGCTTTCTGGGGGCACAAGCACGCAGCCCAAAGGCCTCTTTATTTGTGTAATGGGCACTTCATGTACTGTTCTCATCTCTAACGAGGAGCCTCTTGCCAAACACACCCTGGCAGGGGGCCAGGTGTGCTATTAAGACAATTTCTGAAGTTGATCCCTTTAATCCCATCCATCCCATCTTGCTACTGTCTTCCTTTTATCTCAGACTAACATAACCTTCTTTCTTTGCCCTCCCAGCTCTGACCTACCCTGGGGGTGGGTTTGGAAGTGATACTAAGCATGTTCCCATTTCAACACTGCAGTGGTTCTGTCTCCTCCACACAGAATCCTCCCCAGCCACTGCCTGCTCTAATCCCATTCCCAGTGCCTTCCTTCTCAAGTGAATCACTCAAACTTACTGGAGGTCCTTGGGGTCCAGGGGGCCCAGATATCTAGAAAGCAATACAAGAGAAGTCACCATCAATGTGCTGTCCCCAGGGGCAAAGTGGGACTCCTCAGAGGGGAGACAGGACACAGGGTGCACCAGGCTGGGAAACCTGGACTCTCCCGAAGGACTGCATTAGGAAGCAGCAGTAATCCTGGACAGAGTGGCTGAGAAGCAGCAGCAGGACTCTGGGGAGGATTATGCAGCAGTTATGCAGCAGTTGCCAATATTTAAGAGGAGGGAAAGCAGTGAGGTTTTTTTCCAAAGAAAGGTCCACTGCCACTACTCTACCATCATTCCTACAAGGAGGCATAGGGTCAAAGAATAGGAGACAGGGAAGAAGGCATCTGGCTCCACATGTGTCAACAGGCTGTGGGACTCCTTGCTGCAGGGCACTCCAAAGCTAGGGGTGAGCTTTGAGGGAAGAATGAGCAAATTCAAGAACTCTCAAATCTATTGGGAAAAAAAAAAAAAAAGAAAATACATGTGTACGTATACACATGCAAATAATTGCTAGGAAATCCATTTACTGCAAATGCTGAGGAAAATATTTGTTACACTTTCCAAGCTCTTCTGTTCTTCCCTTTGCATTCCTTATTGATTGGTGGTTGTGAGATAGATTGTTCTTGTGTCAGGGAAAGTTGGGCATCAGGAGCCAGAGGTAGCTGGCAATCCAGTCCCACAGCATGAGGCTCACTGTCCTCAGTGAAGGGGTGTCACCAGAGGGTGGGGGATGCCTGTTTCCAGTAGTACTGCTGTCAGATCATCCCCCCCTACTGCCGATCATGAAGGAACACGAGAAAAGTGACGTACCGATTCTCCTGGGTTTCCTTTGTCTCCACGCTCCCCAGGCTCACCCTTCTCTCCCTGTACACAACAGCAGACTCTGTCACCACTGGCTGCACTCTGGAGTCTCCCTCCATTGAAGCTGCCTGTGAACCACCCATGTGCTGGCAAGCAGTAGCCCCCCCAGGAAAAGTGGGAACAGACCATGTGTTTTACATTCCCTGCCTGTTGCTGGAGGCCTGACGGACATTCTGTGACACCTAACAAAAGCGTAGGGTTCTGAGGGTCCCAGGATACTCAGCACTTTGGGAAACGAGCCCCTGTGTGCTGCTCTATGCTATTTTCTCTTTATCCAGCAGGAAAGAGCAGCTTGTCTTTTCCATTCTTACTGTCAATCCTGGAAGTCCAATGGGACCTGGCAATCCTGATGATCCTGGTATCCCTTGGTCACCTCGTTCGCCTTTCTCTCCAGTGGGGCCATCTAGACCCTATAGATCAAGAAAGGTTTGTGGAGTTTTTGCATGACTAAGTCAGGTAGGCATAGAAGACATCACTGCAAGAGCCAAGACTGGCTGAGAGTACTCTGAAAACCCTGGACATCCACCAGGTATCCAGGGAAATGCAGGGCTTCACTAGTAGTGAAAGTGGAGGTGCAAACGGCTGAACATCCTCCTCTCACTACAGATGGGCCAGTCCCCAGAGTGGGGATGGGGTACTGCTTTCCTGACAAGTTCTGCTCAGGGTTATGCAGTTTGCTGGAGTCCATGCTAGGAATCACTCCCCACAGCCAGCTGTTGAGACAGCAGGAGTTTCATCCTGGTAATCTCACAGAGAGGCAAGAAGGTGCGGCATAAAACCCCCTTGAGCAGAGCGCCGTGCTGGGGACACAGAAGCTGTGACTGAAGCTGGGAGGTTGGGCACTCTGCCCCAGTTAGTGGCAGGGTTGTGAGGAGTTACCCCATGCAGCTGCCCTCCCAGGATGGAGTGTGCTGGTGCCTCAGCCTCCCGGCTCACAGTCAGGCCTGCTGGCTTCCAGCAGCTTTTCAGTGCCAGCAAGACACCAGGCAGCAAGCTGAGGACCGGACACGGTGCCCAGAGAGCATGGCAGGCACCTGGGGACAGCCACTCCAGCAAGAGGACAACACACGTGCCAGGAAGGCACGTGCCAGGATCTCCCATATTGTGACAGCTCACACAGCAATACCTACCTTGCAGGGGCACACAGGTATCCAAGGAGTCCTGGGGCCTTGCCCCAAAACCTGGGTGGCCACCAGTACTAGGAGAGGCTTTGTTTTACTCACCGGTGAGCCCGCTTGTCCTGGCTCTCCCTTATCGCCCTTTTCTCCTCTGACCCCGACATGGCCTGGCTCTCCCTTCATTCCAGGAGGTCCGTCCTTTCCTGGCAGTCCATGAGGGCCAGGGGGGCCCATTTCTCCAGGCTTGCCACGTGGTCCCTATATGAAATTCACACAACATGAAGTAAAACACTTACAGGTAAAAGTCAGGCTGTTCTTGCCTGGCCCACACCCCCTTGCACTGCTCATCCTTTCCCTCATGGCTATGCCCTTTGGAGACAGGACAAAGTAGCATTGCCATGACAAATGTTAGGACATTGACAAACCGTTAATGCTCCTTTTTGTGAAGCAAAACACTTTTTTCCCCATGGGAAAAGAAACTGCATGATGTCAGTGACAGATGAGTCCAGGTAAGACCCCTGAAGGGAGAAGCACTGTGCCTTACCTTTTCTCCATCGTGGCCTGGAGGACCTGGCAATCCAATTTCACCCTGAAACATAGAATCATTACTTTGTCAGTTTGAAAGCAGCTATTCTGACTCCTTCTGTGGGGTACTGTGATGAAGAACACCAGGCATTGCAGAAACAACCTGCACGGACTACTCACAAGAAAAAAAATGCATGAAAGATCCAGGGTTTTTTCTGTAATTACAAAAAATAAAGCATGGAAACCCCTGGTTTTTTCTGTATTCATAGAATTAAAAAAAAAACCTAAAAGACCAACATGGAAACCCCTGTTGAAATACTACATTATGTAACAGCCTGAGAATTTTCCCAGTCTTGTTGATCCTGACTGCCAGCTCACAGCCCCAGCGCTGTAATATAGTCCCCAACCAACACAACCCCCCAATTTGGTTCCTACAAGTGGCTTCCTGAAGGGGAGGGCAAGTAGAAAGGATCCTTCATCTTTCAGATTAGGTATTATCATTGTGGGAAAAGAGATGTTCAGGATATTGTGTGTGAGGAGGAGTGGCAGAGGCCAGCAGGACAGTCTGATAGTGCTGGACAGGAAGTATGAGATCACTGGGGAGAGTTGTGAGTGGGAATTCTGCCTGGGCCACTCCTGTGTTTCCCTTAGGTCTGCAAGTGCTGAACCAAGACAATACCTTCTGTCCTGGTGGCCCTGGAGGTCCAGCCACACCTGGACGTCCTGGGGGTCCCTAGATAAAGAAAACAATTATTTTCATATTATCAACAGGGTTTGATACCTCTCCTGAGTTTAAGGGAAAATCACAGAGGAATATTCCAAGGGATTCCTAAAATCATATTTTGTTGGGAAGATGAGCAGCAGAGAGCCCTGAGAGCTGCTCTTCTCTGCTCCTTCTGAGAGGAGGGAGCCATCCCTGGTCTGAGCAGCATGTAATACCTCTTAAAGCAGAGAGATGAAAGTCCTGATTAGAATTCAAGTGCCAAGATCAGAAGGCAAGATGAGCTCTTCTTTCAGCTGTCAGCTGCCCCAGCTTTAGCTCCCAATGGAAAAGGCCAAGTATTTTAGCTGCACTTAAATTGTCAGGCCATCTGCTTAAGACGAACATATGGCTACTTTTGCGAAACCCCACAGTAAAGACAGGAACTCACCATCAAGGCCAAAGTTCGTATTTCCTAGGAAAAAAATATGAAAAAAAAATTAAAATAAACCAAGAAAACAGCCATTGGAAAACTAAGCTTTTTCCTGGAGTTGTCTTATTCCCCACTCATCTAACACTGGCCCAAATGAGCAAGAAGCCTACAAAATTAGTAAGAGGAAAAAACCAACCAACCAACCAACCAAAAACAAAACAAAACAAACAAACAAACAAACAAACAAAAAAAAAAAAAAAACACAAACCACAAACAAAAAAAACCCCACCTGAGTCCCACAGAGTTGTTATTCTACAATTTCTCCTTTTTCCCAAGAGAACCCAAGCCAACCCAGAGCTAGGCACAGCCACTCACTCACTGCACTTCATCTGCACACGCTCTCAGGGAAGCTTTGGAGACTTTATTCACCACCCACCCTATGGGCTACTCCCAAGGGGATTCACGTGACCTCTGTGTCCACCAGAGTCGATACATGAGCCCAGCCAGATGCACAGGTATTTACCAAAACACTACACACAGGGAGCTGTGGGATGAAGGGGACTATGGCACAACCAAGTGCTTCCCTTTGCTGCTGCTGCTGCCCAGGAAGCAGATCTATATTGTTCCCAGCTGTCCGTATCCCCTGGGAAACAGCAAAACATCCAGCAGTCACCTCACAGGACAGGAGGGAAGCTGCTCACCTGGAGAGCTTCACTGATGTTCCCATCATAGTCCATCATTTCATCCTTCCCAGGCTCTCCTTTGGGGCCCTGCAAAATACCAGGTCTTTAGCCAGGGGTTGGGATTGCCCTTCCCTTGGGCTGCTCAAAGCTGTGGCTCACTCTGAAAAAGGGGACTCAGAGGGGCCCATTTCAAGAGTGTTCAGTTTTTCATTTATTAAAGAAAGCCTCTGCAGTGCAGGAAATTCTACAGAATTGTAGCCAGCCCAGCTCAGATCACCATGTCATGACCATCAAAGCTGGCAGCCTGGGAAGAGGTGAAGTTGAGGCCAGAATCCAGGAACTGGATTGTTTGACCGGTTGTTAGATGTGGACATGCACCAACCATCTTATTGCCCTCTTCTTGTAGGTCAAGGGTATGAGTCCCAACTGGGATGCCCAAACCCACGTCCTCTTACAAATAAGCCACCCTGAGATGGCTTGGGAGACTTTGTTTCCTCTTTTGTGGGGGTGAGGGTTTGAAGTAGAGGAACAGCTCATCTCAAAATCAGCCACGGCCCAGCTATGAGTACAATGACAGCAAGACCCAATCTGGACTGTCAGTGTGGTCCCACTATCCTCAGACCCCCCTGAAGGGCCAAAACTCTTTGTTAGTGAAGGAACACCTACCCTTGGGCCCATGGGTCCTTGGTCTCCCGGTGAACCACGTTCCCCCTGAAACAGGAAGATCAGTTTTAGCAAAGCCCGTCCCTACACTCGTGTGAACTCCAGGAATCATCCTCTGCTGGTTCTCTGAAACAGTCTGGGCTAGGCAGCTTGATTTAAAATTCTCCTTTTCAGCTAAGTCTTATACACATTGGAACAAACCTGCAGCTACTGAACCTCGGAACCTGGAGCTGGGTTTTGCAGAAGCACTCCATACCTTTTCTCCCTGTAATCCTGCAGCACCAGGCTGACCAACATCACCAGCTTCTCCCTGACAGGAAGAGAAAGGGAAAGGGATGGGTCTGTATTGTGTTGAGAGGGTGCAACTTCACTACTGGCTTCTCATTTCCAGGAGGAAGAACTGCAGAACTTGCACCAGCCAAGAAGCCCTCCTGAGCTGCCTTCTCCTCAGGTAGCCCAAATCTCCTGCCACAACTGCCCACCACACACCTTTCTGTTCCTCCTAGCACAGAGGGAGTGTTCAGACTGGTTTCTCACAGAGCCTACAGGGGAGCTATTTGAGCACAAGAAGGGTATTTTCCTTCCAAAAACAGTTCACAAATTCTCTCACTGGCAGCATATAGAACAACAGTACTAAACAGTAGCCTGTACTACAGAGTACTAAAACACTCTGTAGAACCTGATATCCCTCCAGCAGGTAATCAGAGGTGGGCACAGATGAATACAACCTTTGCTCCTTCCTATACATCTTGTGCTGGGCACGGCCCCTCACAACACACAGCTCTGTGAAGGAAAAATATCACTCACCTTTGGTCCAGGGGGTCCGGGCAGACCTGCAGGGCCAGGCTCTCCTTTAGCTCCCACCAAGGCATTCTCAGCAATTCCCTTCTCTCCCTGTTTGCAAAGAAGAACAACCCATGTGTCTCAGTTCAGACTCTGCATCTCTGTAACTTCACTTGCCAAAATACTGGCTTAGAGAGACATGGCCCAAGACAAGGTCCATCAGCTGGACTCTTGATAGCCCAGAGAGGCACTGCTCCAGGGGCAGCAGCTGGTCAGGAACAGGACAGTGTGGTCCTGCCTGAGGGTCCTTGTGGAGCCCTCCCAGCAGCCACAGCCACGCTCATCCCTTTGGCTGCAGCACAGCACTTACTCCCCAGGGCAACACAAGGCTGTCTGTGGACAGACTTCATCCCTCCGCCTCCCTTTGAACACTGTGTTCTTCTATTGTTGAAACTGAGCTGATTAAACCACCTGACAATGGCTTCTTTTGGGTTGCCTCCCTCTGGAGCTGTAGTCAGAAGCCACTCAGCCCTGCACACCATGACCCTTGCACAGAGCACATAATGAGGCAGTAACAGGAAAGCTTTGCCATTGAACCCTCATCCCTTCCTGAAATGGCCACTGGCATTCACTGCACTGTCCCCTTTCCGAAATGGAACGCACTCTGTGCAAGTTTGATTTGAAAGGTGTGATTTCTGTCTGAAAATCTCAGAGCACACGGGAAAAACCAGTGCCAGGGCTTAGCTTTATCTGACCTGCCCTGGATCTCTCTAAGCACAAAGCTACCATTCATAGCACAGCAGTGCAGCTCCCCAAAAGCCCCTGTCCTCATCACCCATGGATCTTGGAGCAGGAAGGAGGCTGAAATGCCATGTTACATCTGAAGTCATGTTTTCAAAGGGGAACTACTGGAACACGATTTTTTGTGGTGTGGTTTACCTCCCAGGACCACAACCTCCCCCTCACTACATGAGGGCATGCAATTCCTCACAAAGAGGCACCTTTTGTGTGCCTCCCTCACATCCCTGTCTGCAGATGACATTCAGCAGAGTAATGCAGAACATGCTGCCACAGCTAACAGCATGTGAGCTGTGCACAGGAGGGAGGGAGGAAAAAGGGTGAGAGTGACCCGACCCAAAAAAAGAAAAAAAAAAAAATCAGAAGAGACAAACCTTTGGGCCAGGGAGTCCAGGAAGCCCAGGGTCACCAGCTCGTCCCTTCTCACCCTGTTGGCAAAACAGACATGGTCAAGGCTGACTCTGCAGGCTCTCCATCCTGAAGGAGCAGCAAAAGGGTGAGCTGCTCCTAGTTTCACACCCTCTTTCCCTTCCCTAGGGATTTTATTTTGGGCACAGACAAGGCATCCTCCTTGAGCAGTACCAGCTCAAGACATTACATGTTTTTGCCAGTCTTTTGACTATCTCTGCACATCATTGCCATTTCTCTCCAAAGGAAGGTGAGTGGGAAAGGGATACAGGTTCCCCCCCTAGGCATCTTCCTTATCCCTCTGGTCTGCTAGACCCTTTTCCCTGTCACTTCTTCTGCACAGGCTTTTCCTGATCCATATACCCACAGAAGATGTTGCCGAGGGTGAATTTTAGTTGGAGTGCAGGACTTTCTCCAAGCTCTGCTTCTCTTCCCTAGCTCCAAATCCCAGACTCATCATGCTCTTAAAAAAACCCAAGCAGTGCAGCGTCTCAGCTGGCAGCCAAGCTCTGTGACATGCACTAGTCACGAAAAGCAGTGAAGACAGGAGTGGCAAAAATGGCAAAGGCAGCAGCTGATGATGTAAGATGATGCCTGGAGAGCTGCAGGCTGAGCTGTGCGAGACACCATGGAGCATGGAGGATGCCATGGGCAGCGAGCAATGGAGATCATCCGGCATTCCCTTGGTGAACTGGCTTTGCTCAGCTCACCATGACACCGAGGCCATATTTTGAATATTGGAGCTCAATTACTGGTCTTTATGTTGAAGTTAAGTTCTCTTCAGACCATTCCATACAACTGCTAAACTCATGGTTTCCAGGTACAGTGTCCTGTTTGGGAGTCTGCATTTTGCCAGGACAGAGAGAGATATTAGAAGTTTCTGCTGCTCTGAAGAAATGTTTCAAATGCATCACCAAGGGAAGGTGTGTTCTCAGCTGCTATCCCCACAGCTCCAAGACTCACCAACTTGTACAGGTTATAGAGAACAATTCAAACCCTCTTTCCCCTCACAGGTGCCCAGCTCTCTCCACAATGGCTCCTGGAGCCAAGCTGCTGGCCTGCAGAGGCTGGTGCTGCTCATCAGAGCTCAAGGGCACATATGGGACATGCAGGGGACTTGCAGCAACACTCCAGGAACAGACATGCACTGGTGGCTCCCTGGAAAATAATTAACTAGAAGCAATCTTTTTATCAGGCAATTCTAGAGTGCAGTGATCCCCTTCTCCAAGGTAACTTGGCTTCCAGCCACCTGTAAGACCCCCCTGCCCCAGCTTTCTTCCCCTGCCAAAGCATGCACATTGCTAAATTAATGCTTCTCTCCCTGGAAAGAGGGAGAATATTTTCAGGACCTCATACTCAAGGAGAAGGTTTGAAATTGGGGGTTTTTGTAAAGTATAATTCCTATAATAAGGGATAATCCTGTCCCAGGCCTCTCTGAATCCCTGATTCCACCTTGGTATCCCACTTTTCATTCAAGGACTCTTTTGAATACACATGTTCATAAAGGCTACTGAAAACATTCTGTGCTGTCAGAACTAGGGTGTAAAGCAGTGAGTTTCTTGAGGAAGGATGTCAGATTACTGAATCCCTGTTTAGGGTGTTATTTCTGGAGTCAAGAGATGTGGCACTGTCCTTAATCACTCCCAGGATGAGACTACATCCCAGGCATCTCATGCTGCCCTGCCTGCCACCAGCCCCCACCTCCTGCAAGCAGGAACACGCAAACACACTTCACCAAGGGGGCAAGAGCCAGCAAAGGACACATAATCCCCCGCAAGCACGATAATGCAACACACGGAAGGCTCCCAGCAGCTCCTGCTCACAAGGAACACAGCACAGCGCTGCCAGGACACCCAGCCCAAACACACAATGTCCTACCCGCTGCCCCCTCTTCCCTGGCAAACCTGGGGGGCCCATCCTGCCTGGGACTCCAGGATCTCCCTTTGTGGGGAAGAAAAGACACAGAGAACGTGTCTGTTACACGGCTGTCACATGCTGTAACATAAACCAGCAAGCCTCAAACAAGAGCAGCCAGCTGCTCCGAAACCAAGCTGGCTGCTCCAGGACAGAGAGGGATGGGACACTTGTGCACCATGCCTGCCTGGGGAACTCAAACCAGGTCACACCACACTGAGATGGGGACACTGTGCAGGGCAGTTCATACAGTGCACAGCGGAAGAGTCCTCTGCAGTGACATGGGAAAGCTTCTGGGGACACAAAAGTACTGGGAGGCAGAAAGAGGACAAGGGAAGGGGCAGGGGGAACCTACTTGGTAAGCATAGTGTGCCATGTATATCTTGTGGAGTAGGGAGGAAAGGAGGAAGGCAGCTGGAAGGTTCCCATTGACACAGACATGAGCAGGAGGATGGAATTATTTGCAGTATGGTCCCTCTCTCACTTGGTATCACTGCATCCTTCTACCATTTTGCTTAGAGTGGCAGATGCCATTAGGTCCTGGATTTGAGCACTGGCAAGTACACAGACATTCCTCAGCTCCTTCAGCTTCTCAGGGAGGGAAAAACAAACCAACCAACCAGAACCACAGGCTCGAAGCAAAGCCCTCCGAGAGTACCTTTTCTCCTGGAGTCCCAGGCTCGCCCTGGTGAGGAAGACAGGAAAATAAAGTGAAAAAACAGGAGGAGAGAGTACAAATCCTCCTAAAGCTATCTGAGTGGGAAAAAGAACATTTGTCTATGGAGGCCTTGAGATCGTAAGTAATGGCATCACGGTGCTTCGGCTGCGTATTTTTGTGCCTGGAATTTCTTTTATCTTCATTAGCCAGCTCCCAGGCTGCTGTAAGAAACCAGAAAACCTCAGACTCATGGCTTCTATAGAACAGAGTAATCACCTTGCAGAACTTCAAGATGTTTACCAGATACAGAAGAGCATAGGAAGACAAGATTCATCTGCTGGCACTAAGGAATTGGCCACTCCTTGCTCTATTTTCACAGGAGCAGAGCAAAGCTGCGGGTGCAGCTGGGGGAGAGGCTGTGATGATACAAGTTCACTAGACTCGCTGCCCGGTAGCAGGGGTGAGGCTGAAGACAGGTCTAGTACCTCTGCCAAAGCCACGGCAGTTCTGATATTTCCCTTTAGTGGGAGCTGTCCGACCATTTTCCAGCGCCTTGCGACCTCCCAGCTCCAGCCCCTGCCCAACTCAAGGCACTGTTGAGTAAAACTGACCTTCATCCCTGCGGCGGCCATCCCAGGAGCGCCCTGGCAGAGAGAGGAAAGACAGGAACATCTTGTTTGAAATTAAGGGGACATACATTGTTTAAAAACAAAACAGTATCAGTCAGGTGAAACTAAAAATGCAAAAATCTTTTCCTTTCCACCACTCAGAAGTAATGTTGCAACACCACACAGCACACATCCTCATTCCCTGAGCAGTTGTTCACCTATGGCAGCGGCTCTGGGTTCCAGAAGGCTCTTCCAAAGGCAGGCATCATGAGCGCAACTCAGTCAAGACAACTGGATTTCCACCACCACCCCCACTGCCCTTGGTTTTAGTCCTGCTAGTGAAGCAAAAGCCAACAAGCAGAACAGGGTAAAATAACTGAGGAATGCAAAGACAGACCAAGGACCAAGGCTTGAGCCTTGGACCCCACTTCAAGGCTTGAGCCCAGATACCTCAGCTCAAGCATTCCACGAAAGGCCAGCTCATACCCTAGAGACTTGGCTTTGCTATTCCCCCTCATTCTGTTTTTATCACAGAAGACAAACCCTGTAATAAAATGCTTTCAGTAGAGCTCTGAAGCTAGACACCTTAGGAGAAAAAACAGACTTCCAAGCACTGCGATTCAGGTGTCATTCTACAGTGTGGAGCAAGCCACCGCCATGGGACCGCAGAGTCCAGACTGCCCCTCCATCTGAGACAGGTGCTTCGGAGCCTCAGGAGGCAGCTGCTCCCACAGGGACTGTCACATTTACCTTCACAGCACTGATGCAAAAAGCAGGTTGTCCCGGTCAACCACCCGCTCTGAAATCTCTGTATACCCTGTGTTAGTATTAGTCAGGTCCTGGTTAAAAAAGGTCTAGTTAAAAAAGCAAATATGAGGGATAACTAAGGAGAGGGGAGGGAGTGAAGTGGTGTTAGAAGCTGGGCAATGTGCGGGATTGGGATGTAGCACATGAGGCAGAAAGGAGGACTGGGAGCCAAGTTCAAAGGGAGAAGAGCTTGGAAAAGTTCAAACAAGGAAGAGTGGGGAGCCAGAGAGCAGCAGGATCATACCTCTCAGCTTTCTGAAACAGAAATCGGGGACAAAAGCTAAAAAACACAAGGACAGAAGATGGAGATCAGGGATTCTATGCAATAAATAGGGGAAAAAAAGCATTCCAGATTGTCTCAGGGTCAGTATGTTTTAGTGAATACGGGCCAGAGTCATGAAAGGGATAATGTGCCGTAAGTGGCTTTGCTTAGGCCTTCGCAGTGCTTTGGGATGCCTGTTCATCATTTTTCAGCCTATGAACAGTGGTGAATGCAGATCATGTTATTATCTAGTATTTACCCTTAAACTGCAATCCACAGACATGCAGGCTTGCTCACACACTGACCCTGATTCATCGCTGCATTAGTCCAGGTTCACACTTGGGCAGCCCTGCTTATCCCAAATAGGCTCACACACATCCGCAGTGGTCACCTGGGAACCCAATTTACAAAATGCCAATTCTCTTTACAAACATCAGCAACTGGCTGCTCTCACTGGCATAAAGCATTAAGATCCTGATGTTGCAAGGCAGCATCAGACTGGACATGCCATTTGCTCTGTAAAACACTTCTTCCCCCACCATCACCTTCATAAATTAGGCCCTGTATTTTGCAACTTAGAAGCATAAATAATTCAGCTGAGGATAGTCACTGACTAACAGACACACACACAAATGCCTGTGCATCAGGGGCAGTCAAGTGCTATGGGTGAGATCAGGCAAACAAGCATCACTCCTCTGGTTACAAGGTACCTTAGAGCCATGTCTTCCTGGCATCCCTGGCATGCCTCTCTCCCCCTGGAAGCAGAGCAAGACACACAGAGAAAGATAGCAAGAGACAGGAGATAAGTCCTCCCAGGACTCTGTAGTGCCCAGGGCACAGGTGACAGGAGAATCTCCTGAGCAAGGTGAGGCATCCTTTTCCCCACCCGACTGTCATCAAGCTGACTGCCCTAGCTAGGGCCTTTTCCCCATCAGTGGCACCTGTCAAGCCTTACAGCAGGAGTGCCACAGCCTCTGTATCTTACTACCACATCTCATGTCACAGCATGCTGTAGGGCACAGGGAGGCACTCAGCCTGCAGTGACTACAGGACGAACAAACATCTTTGGAGAGACAGAGAATCCAAGGGTTGCCTTGTGCTGTTAGCCTGAATTTTGTCTGGTGGTAACTGGAAAATAAAACATCTTCAGGCAATCTGCATACTGCTGTCATTTTGTTCTGGGTGTTTAGTCTTTGCTTGGAAAGGCTATTTAGGACAGATATATGTATAGACTTCTTTTAATAAGAACTTTTTGTAATTACAGCATACTGTGAACTATATTTTGTAAAACACCTTCAAATATAATAGACATGACCTAGTATGGGCACCTCCTGCCCTACACAGACTACTTAACTACCCTATTTTCAGCAGTAAGCTAAAGCAGTAATTAGGAATACTTTGTACTGGAGAACGTGGATTGCTCTCTCTCCCCTCCCAATTATGCTCCCTGTTTTTTTTTAAGCGAAACCTAGCAGGCAAGACCAATGCTTTCTGCTGGGACACACCCACCCGGTTTGCAGCAGCCATCCCCAGAGCGCAGCCCAACCTGCGACAGTAATTCCCCTTCCCAGAGACTTTTCTGGAAGAACTGCCCGCCTGAAGAGCTGTTGAACTATTTAGCCCCGCAAAAGCGAAGCCCCCTGGGTGAGAGGGAGCACGGTAACCCCACAGCAGCAACTGAGAGCAAACACCCTATGCTGTGTTTCCTGACGACCCTGGCATCACACAGGCACTAGAGCTAATTAGAGAGGGGAGCAACAAGCGTGACACTGCGCCACTGAAGAGGAGAAACTCAGCGCCAGAGAAAAAGCACGAAAGGCAACTCTCCAGAACATCTTTAAACCCTTATGTGTTTGAAAGCCATTGAGTGCAGCGAGTACCCGCTGGGCTGCTCCCTCTGCGATCCCCTGCTGCCCCCGGAGCTGCACAGGGTGTCGTAGCCAGGCAGCAGCAGCTGCTCGCCAAAAGCAGTACTGGCATGGTGCAGCCAAGTCAGGAGCTGGGAAACATCACCAGAGATGGGTACAAAAGGCAAAACATTCAGCACAGCTCCCCAGGAGGGCTTCAAGAAGGCAACCAGTAGCGTCTCCCAGCTCTCCTGAGCTTCATGCTGATTTAGGAAACACCTCCTCCGTGTCTCTGGAGGAGGTAGGCTACACCTCATCCCTCCACACCGACACCTTACACTCTCTTTCCCTTCTACCTAGTGTGAGCAGCTTTATCCCCACTGGGTGCCAATGATGCCTCACGCTGATCAGTTCACTAGCTGCCAATTAAAGCAGACACCCTTCCTTTTCGCTCTTTGCTGTGAGAAGCAAATTTTCAGGAGGTTATTGAGAAAAGCTGTGGGCACTTTATGGCTCCTTCCTCAGAGCATGAGAAAAAGCTTCATTCAATGGATCTTTCAGGAAAAAAAAAAGAAAACATCAGTGAAGCTGAATGTCACAGGCTGGGGGCAGCGAGTCAAATGCTCATTTGAGTGGCCCAGGTGATCACAATCACTGCCTAATGACCTTCATGAGACACAGATTTAGGTCCTTACACGATCAAAGTACAAATGGTGGCCACAGAAGAAAACAGCTAAGAGACAATCCAGGTTGTTCTGCACCTGTCGCTGGGAGGGGACAGGTGGTTAAAGGAACAAGGGGTCTGTGTGATGCTAGCAAACCTCTTCAGGCCAGAGATACTCTTCACTGGCAGCCAAAGCAGTGGTATTCCATGCAAAAATGGCCACTCAGCTAAACTGTGAATCATAGTGTTTGTCCAGGGCTCCTCAAGGCAAAGAGGAGGTGAAGTCTAGGCCAGGTAGTTGGATCCAAAGTTGGAAGATTTAAAAGTCTTCCAGAGTCCCAAGCAATCCTTCTAGGTGGGAGGACAACAGAAAGAAGCAATTTCCAAAGACAACAAATGCATGTTCTGTTGGATGCTCAGGAGCTGCTACTGGGTGAGGTCTGGCTGCTAATTTGAGAATTTGTCTGCACTTCTCCTTCAACTCCTTTGAGCAAAAAGAAAGGAAGTAGAGAGAAAAGAGACCTTGACAATAACAAATGAAAGTCTGTGTGTGAAAGAACCTGCTGCCTTGGGACTGGGGGGTGCCCCTTTGGACTGCAATTTAGTATTACAAAAAGTGTGGTGGGTTTCATCTCTGCTCTTCCTGAGGGGGGTTGAATAAGGAATAAGTAAAGGGCCAAGTAGCAAGACTGTGTCTCCAGGGTGGCCCTGAGTCAGGGAAAGCTCTCACCCTCTGGATGACCCTGAGACATCACTGCAATACTTGGAAACTTCCCCAATGAAGGGCTGCTTAGTCCTTGTACATGGGCACGAGCAAAGCATATGTTCCAATGCTAACAGTGAAACAAGGGAGTTTAAGAAGGGATGAAACACCGCTTCTCCTTTCAGCCTTTTCTCCCTCCCAGGCCGCACTCTGACTTCAGTGCTTCAGTTCAGCTTAATGAGAGACCTGCTGTTGAGAGAGCAGCAAACCCAAGCCCTCAAAAGACATCAGTTCTGGGTGCAATTCCACCATCATTCACACTGGCACAAACAGGAGCAATACCTTTGTTCTTGGAATGGAATTACACTGATGTGGAGATGCACACAGGGAATCTTTGGACTCTGCATGCACTGTAGTGTTTCTGAGGAAGTACTATTTTTTTGTAGGAAGACAATCACTGCTATTCTATTCAACTATGAACCCAGAGCCTGCATTCCCAAAGAACATTTCTTTAAACTCCAAGTACTGTGTCCCTGGTAAACTCTGAAGGGGCCTTTTCTCTCTTCAAACAGTAATCCACCCAGATGGAAAAGATATAGAAAGTGTATGTGCTGCGCAATAAATGAGCTGCATGCCACACACTAAATACTTGAAATGTACGTGTCACTGTTAATGCCTTTCCAAATATTACAGGACCAGTCTTTCCTCACGATGTTTAAGATGTATGGCATGACACAGTGTGCTCTGACTGCCATGAACACTTGCCAATGTTGTAATGTTTTAAGCACAGTCTACATTGAGTAATATACTTTAAATATATGGGTACAGTAAATTTCAGTCAAATAGATAACATCTGGGCAGAGACCATATGAGCCTGTAAAAAGTATCCAGAAACAGACAGAAAAACTGGTGCCAAACCTCAGCCTGAATAGTGGAGTTGGAGTGGATTTGATGTGTCAGCTAACCAGAGTTTATGAGGAAACCCCAACCTAGCCCATCAAATAGAGAGATGTAACAAATCACCAGCAAGCTTCGTAGTCAGAGAAATGCCTTTGGTAAGAATCAAATTCCACCAATGGATAAAGGCTACGTTTATTGCCTGAGCTCGGAATGCCTGTGGTTAATCAGAACACAGATGTGTACTCCATCAAATACCCCACAGAGCTGCCTTGGACCCAACTTCCCCTTACAATCCATCAGTCCAAGGAGCAGTGTCTCCCAGGTGCATTAGAAAAACATATTTGTCATGCCTACCTTTATGCCAGCATCCCCTTTTTCACCCTGCCCAGCAAAGGAGAGAGAAAGGAGGGAAACAGAGGGACAGTGAACATAAAGGGAAACCAAGCAAGCAGTTCAGTTGTAACAGCAAGGGACAAGGAGAAAGTAGCCAAAAGAGGGGTGTGATAAATGCAAACCCAGCACTCTGGTTCTCCTCACAGCAACATGGTACCAGTCCAGCACTGGCTGTAACCCACCTCTCCTAGGGAATGCAAATGCAGTCTAGGTCCCTGGAGTGGATGCTGAAGGTTGCCCATACTAATGCTTTTCTACATAGTAAGGGTGTAGAAACCATCAAAACATTTTATGGTCCAGAGTACCCTCATTTTCACAGCCCTGGTGCAAAAGCCTCTAAAGGCTGGGTCAGTTTTATCCTTTAATGGGAGACTGAGTAGGTTGTGGTTCAGGACAGAGTGGAATCACCTTGGCCAACAATTGCCCAGATTCTTCACACAGGAGCAAGTGTTCCTGTCCTCATAGTTCATTCCAGGTTCTAGAGAACTGTCTCCAGCACCTGGCCTTTGATATCCCTTTAGGATAGGCTTGTGCTACTTATCTGGCCCTGAGAGGTGTCCCCGCTGACTTGAGATTAAGGGTTACCTTGGGGCCAGAGGCTCCAGGGAGGCCAGGGGCACCGGGCAGGCCTGATTCGCCCACCTCACCCTGAGGAAGAGAAGAAAGAAAACAGTGGAAGAAACAAACACAGCAGCAAGAAAAGGAACTGCGGGTTGCCAGAAAGGTCAGCAGACGTGTGAAACACACCAAGGTGTCCTACACACACCAACCTACCCCTGCGTCTCTCTGGGAGAGGAGCACTATTCTGTCAAGAGATATTTAGTGTATGAAATGTATGGAGTGAAGGGAGTGGTCCCATAATCCTACATCATATCTGAGTTAACAACCTTCCTCAACATTTAGCCTTCTTTTCCCTTCCCGTTAGGATGTGGTCCCCTGCAATCATCCATTCCTTCCAGCTTTCCCAGAGAAAGGCCACAACCTTGGGCTCATCCTTCCAAGATCAGTGCAGACTTTTTGCTCAGAAGTGAATTAGCCAGACAATTTCTTTCATGTAAGAGGAGCTGGTAGGAGAGACCCTCACTGTGAGTTCGCTGCCAAGAGCTGCCTGTCCTGTGCACGCAGAACAGGATGGGCTCCTAATGGAAAATGTGATGGTTCGCTGGGAGAAGGGGTAATAAATTTTGTCTGTCTGCAGGAGTGGGCTGCAGTCTGCAGGGGCTATAATTTCCACTTCCTGACATAACAAAAACTTCTCAGTTTATACAGAGCTAATTAAAAAGCTCTCAGGTCTTGCCATTTTGCTTGCAGAGCACCCATAAAGCAGCGTGGAGATAACAGGGGACACAGGATTCCTTCCTGCTGGGAACATTCACCTTCCCCTTCTCCAGCTGACATCTCTTCAGCAGTTTCTCTTCATTCCCCCTTTCCCCTTTGATCTTCCTTTGAGTCTTTCCCCTGTTTCTGTCTCTTCATTACACCCTCCGAGCTTGACAACCCTGCTGTTAATCAGCTGCTGCTGAAGGCATTCGGGCACTGCTAGTTTCTGTCTTTTAACCCAGAGCAGGATTGACTCTTTCCTGTATCCCAGAGAGCAGTAGCCAGGGATTTGGCACTTTCCAGCCTCCTGTTTGGGTCTGGATGCAGAAGAAATGCATTTCAGCCTGGAAGTGGGTGTAGAGAGGCACACATGCAGGGAGACATTTGTTCCGTAGCTGCTGCAGAGTTAAAGATAACTCTGGGCCCAGGCTCTCCTTGCACAGGTGACAGCAGGAAATCTGTGGGCCTGTTGCAAACCCAAGGAAAAGGGCTCCACAGGAGGCTCCAGCATATTCCACAGATTTTTAGCCATGATTCCACAAAGCATCAGTGCACTTAATTCATTTAACAGCATTGGAGCTTCCCTTCTTACCTTTCTGCCAGGGTATCCCTGAATCCCAGTGTCTCCCTGCAAAAGGTAAAAAGACAAAAGAAAATGAGGCTTGGCTTAAGAAGGATGAATCTCTGCCCTTTTCTCTGGGGTATTGCTGGGATGGGAGAGCGTTCCATGGGGAAAATTCACTCTTTGCTCAGAGTGATTCCACTGAGCTCCTGTCCCTTCAGACCCACAGGTCACCATTACCTGCACTGGGCTGAGCCCTGGCAGGAAAGCCCTGGCAAACAGGTAATGCATGTCAGCTCTGTGCCCCAACTCCATGGTTCCTATCTCCTTACCCTGGCTACACATCTCAGATAAAAACAAATTAGGGTGGGTGGCTGCAGCTGAAAAACAACAACAACCACCCTCTCCCTCACACTTTGGCAAGTGAATAAATGGGAAACCGTAGCAGAGTTAACAATAGCATTGCAAAATCCATTCCTGAAGCACTGGGAAATGCTTTGAGAATGGAAGAAGCCAATAAAGCTGTGTGTGGCAAACAATTTTGCAAGATGGGCTGATGAGGCGTGCCTGGCTCAGTCAAGATGCAACTCAGACGTGTCGCCTGGACAAAACCCATGAGTCAGCACACAGGCCTGGCCCCAGAGGCAATGCTGAGCTGGGTCAGAAATCTTTCTCAGCTGTTTGATGTAACCTCTTTCACTCCTCCTCCGTCCATCAAAATGTACACATCTATCCTCATCAGGAGAGCCCATCTCTGTTCATCATATTTCTACACCTCTCAGTGAGGTGAGATGTCTCACCTTTGGTCCAGGAGGCCCAGGTAAGCCCTGTGGATAAAATCAAAACAGACTGGGGTTGGAAAATGTAGACATTACATGGACAGTAGGGTGATGGGGGGATGCTGGCTGGTTTGATTTGAAACACCCCTTAGAGATATGCACTGGTGAGCTCAAACATCCCCAAACTATTCTTCATGTAGATGAATACTATCTTAGTCCATACACCCAAATAAATTTATGCCCATAGAGCTCCATCCCTCCAGGTTTGTTCTTGCTGAATCTGGAGACTAAAAAGCTATTTTGCCCTATGTATTATGCTCTGGAATCTTTTTGTTTCTCTGGCTTGCTTGGGGAACTTGTTCCCAGCCCCCTGTGCAGCTCTGGAGTAAATCAGGCATTTGCAGCTTCCTCTGGTGAGCTAAACAGAGAGAATATATTAACAAACAAACCACTTGTGTCTTTAAATGAGAAATAACCAAACAATTTACCTGATATGAACCATGAAGCATAACAGATATATGTGTGTGTGAATATAAATAAACAAAACATCTATGCAGGAGCTGCATGTGAGCAGGCAGGAAGGGAAAAGTAGGTATGCTCTGATGCCTATACCACCCTTTGATGTGGCCTGCTTTGGGAATTCAAATGTTTAGTTATCCTGTCCTTGGCTCCTCAGAGAGAGATGAAGATCTCTCAGAGAGAAATGAGGATGCCTAGAGGATCCCTGACCCCTCTATTGTGTGTGGAGAGGTGCATTTGCCTCCAGGGACGAGACTTGCTTGTCCTGCTAGCAGGCCTTGAAAACTTTGAGATGGAAGCTCCTTTCATTCCACAGTGGCTACGGAGCCAGTGTGCCACGTTTGCCCCTGCAGCTCCCAGGAGCAGAGCTGGTTTCTGATACCCACCTTTCCATCTCTGCCAGGCTTTCCAGGTTCTCCCGCTCTGCCCTGTTGCAAGAGAGAGGTACATGAGCAGGATTTTCTGTCCTGTGCCCTGCCATTTAACAATAGTATTATTTTATAAATGGTGCTTCTGTTACCACCCTCCTTGGCTGCTTGCTAGGACAGGGACAGGACTTCAAACGGGTGGCAGGCAGCACAACAATTACACCACACGTGTTAACTTCCTCCTTGGGACCATCTGCAGGGGCTGAGGAGGAGGCAATGAGCCTGGTGTCACCCACTGTGTGTCCAGATAGCAACAGTGCCCAGTGCACATCTCCGCCTTCCCTCTCACTCCCCTCCTTCCCCAGAACTTCTTCCTCTCCACACATCCACATTCTCTCTGAGCCTCCTTTCTGTGGCTCTCTCAGCTTCACCAGAGGCAACAGAGGCCAGAGGAAACAGCCTGTGCCCTAGGGGATGGGGAAAGAGAAGGATTTGGGTTTTGATTAAGGACTTACAGGGGGTCCAGTTGGTCCAGGACGTCCTGGGATTCCTTCAGGTCCAGCTGGTCCAATGGGTCCTGGCGGACCAGGGGGCCCTGGGGGACCTTGGATCCCTGCTTGTCCTTGTTCACCCTGCAGTTTATAAAACAAAGTTATCAGCCGGCAGAGCAAACCCTTCATACCACCACCCTAAGGGCCCAAGGCAGGGCAGCCTGACTGAAGCAGAGGAGATAGAAGCAAGTCCCAGGTTACTGCCAGAAGTTTCCAAGAGTGATGGAGAGCCCTGCTGAAGATAGCTGGGCTGCCTGGGAAGTGGGAGCCAGCACCCAATGGTTTGCAAAGATGTCTGAGATCACCTGGTTAGAGCTCTCTTCTAAAGGGCTCTAGTGATGACAGAGCAGTCCAAAGAGACCTTTTTCTTCATTGAGCCAGTCAAGTAAAATTTATGTGCCAAAGACCAACATCTTTTGAGTCTCTAAAAAGGCTTTCTAAAGCACTTGACCATCACATGTGAAGCAAAGCCTCCCATGATGACACTAGCACTTCCAGGCAGAGCCACAGTGTCTTACCTCAGCCTGTTTCTCCCCCATGCTATATTTGTTGGACAACACTTCCTCTGTTTTGCCAAGGACCAAAAGTAGAAATGCCACAAACCCAAAAGAAAATAACACAATCATCATGGCATTCCTGGAGCCCACCCAAGGCAGGCCCAAGTACACTAGGGAGAGCCTGTTTTTCTAAGATTTAACAAGGCAGTGCATGCTGAGCCACCTGCCATTTTCAGCTCTCTGAAACAGAGCTGTTTGAGCCGGTTCCTCCCCAGGCCCCTCAGTAGCCATTCTGTGGCTGTGGCTCATGCCTCAGCAATGTCATCTGGCCCAAAGGACCTGGACATGGCATCAAGCGTGCTGAGGAGACAGCGGGTTGGAAGCACCACGTTTGAATACCAGACTGCTGATCTATAACTGATTAATCCACTGAGCTCCTAGGGCACTGTGGCACCCGTGCTAAGCTGTTTGCTTATTAGGCTCACCTCCCTAGATAAAATACCACGACAGCCTACTGCTAGTGATCCAATTTCAATTTGAAAAACTTTCTTCGGTGCATCCACGGGAAGCTAGAAGCCAAATATGGCTGTTTCTCAATTCAAAGTCAATGGGTGTGGAGCTGGATCTCCACTGCATTTATCTTCTCTACAGCCTTATACACTGGAGGAAAATGCATGAAATCTGTCCCCTGCCTGTATTCCTACCAAGCGCACTGTTTATCCTGGCTGCCTTTAGTAAAACATGCACATACAGGGATGTTTGCTTTATTTAGAATGATAAATGAAAGTAATAAGATGCAAATTTCATCTTTTCTGCCATGAGCTCTATTTAAAAGAAAATTTCCAACACGTGGGCCAGGCTCCTGAGAAGCTCAGCCATGTGTGGAGCAGCAGCCCTTTTCCTGTACCTCATTCCCCAACCCGCAGCCCACGCTGGGAAGCCTGCTGGGGTAGGCAAGAGGGGTGCCCTTGCTTCTCCCCATTTTTAGAGTGGATCTTCATTCATCCTGTGGCCCTTGCAAGGGAGTGCGAGTTCTTTTCTAAGCTTCCTTATCTTCCATACTCAGTGCTATTCAACCGTCCTGTAAATGGTCTCATAGCTTTTAAATATGGAAGGTAATTTGGATCTAATGAAGATATTGGGAGGACACCGGAATATATTTCTATATTTCCTCTTGCCTTGAACTCTCATTCCAGCTTCAAAGACTTTCCTCCCACTGCGTCTTACAACCCTCTCAGCGTGGGTGCACCATAGGAAGGCAAAGTGGGCTTTGCCCATGTCACTTTGGCTCTCCCTCCTCTATTCCCATGTCAGTTGCTCTCTTCCAGCCCAGTCCCTGCTCCAGATTTAGGGCACTAAAATGCAGCATAGTGCTGGAAATGGGTGCTAGTAGGGGAAAGGGAGCTGGGAAGAGCAGGAGCCCTGCCCCAGCACAGGGAGTGGCTGGAAGGAGCTCACCCAAAGTCCCATTTTCATCACCCTCACTTTGTTGTGTTGGGCACAGTAGGCTTTGTCTAAGCAAGTGCCCATCCTTGCAGATCCCTAAACATACGAAATGTTATTACCACATCATTATAGTCTCATTAATGTGTTCAGGACAAAAGGACCCCCACAGTGCTTATGGACAGTAAGTTAATACAGTAAGTGGATACAGTAGGTGGTGGATCAGGTGTCATTTTCCTCAGTTGTCATTCTATATTTTTAGGTGTTGACTGGAGCTATTTTTCAGTTCTTTTAAACACCAGCCAGCCACCCTGACTGTGCCCCAGCGATGCAGTGCTTGCTCAGCCTCCTCACAGAGGACCCCACTTAGCCCATGCCCCTTGGGCAAAGTACTCCTGCTGATGTGCTCAGAGTTAGCAGCAGGATTTTCCTCTCTTCCAGGCGCTGGTGCTAACATCCATTTTGCAGCCTCACTTTTTTTCTTAGTATTCATACATTGGGCTTCTGGAATTGCCTGGTGCTGGCAGATCTGTAGGAGCAGATTACACCCTGTTGCATTTAGAGAATGAATACACCAAAAGCAAAATGAACCATGGCAAAACTCTCTGGTCAAGTTTTCCTCTGCGGACAGAGGGAATTTGCAGCCCTGGCTGACAACAGGATGTAGGGCAGCTATTCAAGTTTCCCACTTCATCCTGGAGAGGAACTTCAGCTTTCAAAGCCTTCCCAAGAGGTCAGTCCTTGGCCTGGCTCTCCAGACTGTCACTTTGAAGGGCAAACAGTGCAATCCATGGGGCTCTGTGTGGTGCGAATGCTGAATTGATAGAAACTGAACTGAAACCACAGGAACAAGTGGTGAGGTCAGGATTTGTCCAGTGCTGGGCAAGGACCAGGCACCTCGTGGTAAAGGTGTCCTGCATCCTGCAGTTCCCTGCTAGCATCCAACTGCCTAGACAGGCAGCAGGGTGACAAAACCCAGCCACTTAATAGAGAGTGTCCAGCACACTTCATCGGGGTAATTGCAGCGGTTTGTCCACACAGGAAAGCTGATCCCATCTGATGGAATGAGGGAGCATAAAGTGAGCTCATTAAAAGCCGCGTGAACTCTGACTATGGACACTCTTATTCTCTATTCATATGTCTGTAATTCACTTTATGAATTCATTCCCAAAATAAACTAAACATGAATTATGGCCCTGGAAACCAAAATAAATCTGTTTACACAAAGATTTAAAGCAATTTAATGAAACCATTCTAAGAGCTTATTTAAACACATTTCCCCAAGTGCCTCAGACTAGACTAGCTCTTAAAAGGAGCGTTTGCCTATTCATTCATCTCAGTTAAATTTCACAGACATTAGATACATTTCAGCAAGAGGCTTCTAAGCTCTTCTGGAGATTGA
The DNA here is from genome assembly GCA_013396875.1 of Vireo altiloquus. Taxonomy (NCBI): domain Eukaryota; kingdom Metazoa; phylum Chordata; class Aves; order Passeriformes; family Vireonidae; genus Vireo; species Vireo altiloquus. The sequence continues at coordinate 80,644 of VZRF01015599.1, forward strand.
ATATGCAGGAACTGACTCCTTAAGGGAGGAGGCTGCTTGTCGACAGCCCCAAGAACAGCTTAATGGCCCGTTTCTTTTAGTTTAAAAAACTGGCTTCACTGCATTTCTTTTTAGCAACATTATCACATCAAAGATTTCCTCCACTTTAAAGAAAGTCCCTCAGCTCTACCTGAAACTCTTGGAAACCCTTCTGTAGAGGATGAAAGACAGGTAGCAAGCAGATTAATTGCAAGCATTGGGATAAGCTCAGAAACAGGCAATAAGGAGGAGAAGTCTACCTGGAAAGTGCGTCTCTTTATAACTGGAGGTGGAGCCAGCCGCACTGAATTGAGGAGAGGCAACAGCTGAAGAAGATCAAACCAGAAGGTCGCAGGGCAAAGGAGGCCATTAGGGCACCGAGAGTCAGAGAGTAGCCAGGGGAGAGAACAGAGAAGAGGAGAACAGAGAGATTGCCATGAAAATAAAGCCCGGCATGAGAGCGGCACATGGCAGGTGCAGCGCAGGTACCTGCTGGCAGACCTCTGAGCTCCTCCATGCCACTCACAGGGGCACTCACCAGATGCCAGCTCGGCAGGTGTAGGGTGGCCACTTGCCATCCCAGTGCTCCATCCACACAGAGCTTTTACAGCTTCCTCTGCTCGGAATTGAATTACGTAGGGGATTTTTGACTCAGCTCTGCTGATCTCATTAGGAAGTGTTCACTGCAGGACACCCTCTCACTGGCTCTGCTAGGGTGTCCAGCAATGGGACTGTTTCTCTTAACTTATCATCATCATCATATTTGGGGCAACTATAAGAATTAAAATTTTCTCCAAGTTTTCCAAGGGCAGTTTTCTAGTTCTCTTATAAGAAATCCAGTGTATCTCCAGGTCTCACCCTTCATCCAGGTGTGGAAGGGAGTAGAGAGAGGCTAGCTGGGTCAGCACAGGGGTCCTCAACTGGGTAGACACAACCACCATGGCCAAGGGAGAAGACCAGGCCTTGGAACTGGGTGGCTAAGCAGGGCATTGCCTTGGCAGCCTGAGCTTTGTTTTTCCTTGCTCAACAGCATCATCACCCTCTGACTGTGTATAGCCAGGAATGCTGCCTTAGGGCACAAAGCTGACCCGGACACACAGAAAGCAAATGCACTAAAGCTCAGGAGCATTTGTTCATCCTTTTGCTGTATCTAGTTTCCACTTGCATGCACGCTGCTGTCACCCTGGCACCCACTGTGCCGGCTCCAGGCCCAGGAATGCTGCTGTGGCCTGATCCACTTTCCTGTTCCTATCAGTTTTCCGTTGAAGCTGCTCTTGATTTACATGGGGAGAAGCGAGAAAGACTTTCTGTGCTTGGGCACAAAAACATCCCCATATGTGACATTTCCCCACGTGAGTTGTGCACTCAGATGCCAGAGGTGTGCCCACAGGTCTCCCACCACAGAAACCATACACTTCCAAGCAACACATTTTATTCCCTTTCAACATTGTCCTTCAAGTGTACAGTGAAAGCAAGAATCCAGTCCTGTTGCAAAGAGAAGTGGTAACCCAATATTGCAGTGTCATGATCACGTGGTTGTGTGCAAATGCACTGATCCAGACAGCCACAAGCTATCACTCCAAAAGCAGTGCTGCTGGAAATTCAGCTGGGCTGATTTTATCCAAAGGCAAACCTCCCCTTTCTAAAAGAAAAGTGCAGGAGGCCCCATAGCTCAGGAAAGCCAGCTAAACTCGCTTTGCCTGGCTGCTCAAGTGCTGAAGGGTATCTGAAATATTATACAGCTTATTATTAGGGTATCTGAAATATTATACAGGGAAGCTGAGGGAGGATGCTGGAATGGATAAGGAGGAAACTGGAGAGAAGCAGTCCTGAAAACAGGCAAGACAAGACCCTGCAATGGATTCAGGTGCACGTGGGAGAGTTTAGAGAAGAAATCTGAAGGCATTTCCACCCAGCTCCTGCCCTGCCCTCTCTGTGTTCCAATGGGAAATTTTTTCAGAAGACAGTGTGCAATATTGGATCTGCACCCTCAAACCTTTACATCAGAACTGGGTCACATCAGACCACTACCCACAAACCTTCAGTGTAAGGATCTGGTTAGAGCGCAGGGCTGCAAGTGTGGTACTTAGGTATTCCTGGGGAACAGTGAAGATACATGAGACAAACAGGGTCAGTTAGACAAACAGCATTTCTGAGAGCAAATGGAGCATGGCTGATCCCCCTGTTCCCCTGAGCAGCACTTTGGAGCAGTTTGAGTGGCCCTCTCACCCTGAATGGGCAGCTCTAATGCATGGGCTTGTCCCTTACAGCAGCGCAGGTCACACAGACTCATACAGACAAAAAAATAGGAAACTGCAACAAGAGCCAAGGCACATATCCTAACCTTGTATTTCCTTCCTAAGAAAACAAATATGAAACAAAACTGAAACAACATCTCTGGTTTTTCAGGATGCTGGTTTTCATTTCCTCACCCAAAACATCTAACAAAGAGCCTTATCAAAAAGAAAAAGCAAGAATAAATTGCAATTCAGTCAGCAGCATCGCATTTTTGCAACAAGGCCCATCCTAATTTTCATTCAGGGAGAAAGAAAGAGAGCTGCACCTCTGATGGCTGGTCTCTCCTGATCTGCAGTTCAGGACAGCCCATCCTTGAGTTCATCTGAGGACAGTCACCCTTCCCATGAGCATGTCTCAGCCTTGAGCAACTCATGGGCTTTTTATAATGCTGAGCTTGGTGCCTCATGAGACCAAAAGTATCTCCATGATACTCATGATGAGCCAAGGAAACATTGCCAGGATGTGAGGCTTTGTACCCACCCTTTTCCTGCTGTCACAGCCCTGCAGCTCATCAGTCACCCTACAACCCTGCCTCACCAAACCAGCGTGCCTTTGCCCTCAGGCCTGAGCCCAGGCTATTTCCAGGGATGCACCAACTCCCTTCCCAGTGTTGCTTTGGGTCCTGCCACTGCTTTTCACCTTGAGCACTGGGGACAGTCAGAGCCAAGGGCTGTAACAGGAACTCAGGACACTGCTCGAGTGACCAGTGTTGTTGGCTTCTTTTTAACATAACAATCTAGTGACCCGGCTCACTAAATAAACACAGCTGACCGGCTGTTATTGCATGGGGGACTGGCACATAATCAAGGCCCCTTCTCCCTTGCTGCCAGCTGAGCTCTCTCTCCAGTGGCTCTGCTGCTCCAACCCTGCTCCCTCTGGGCCAGGGACCAGAGCCCAGCTGATTATCCACAGGCCCATCAAAAATAAACAGAAAGCTCTTAAGCTTGTCTCCCTGTACACCCAGATTACAAATTCCAGCCACTTCATATGATGTTGTTCCAATGCATTTCTAATAGATTTTCAGCACTCTGGTTGTTTTTAGAACAGGTTAAATCCCCTCAAACCCCATGATGTTCTCTCTCCACTCTTGGCTGCAGCACATGCTGGCCAGGCCAAGATGAAGGGGCAGGTGGGGCTTTTGTTAAACAGTTGCTGGCATCACCCCTCCCTCTCAGCCTCTTCCTTGCAGGCAGAAAGTCCACCAGGCTTGGGGACCAGCTTGGGGACCACCTCGCCAGGGACCTGACAGAGCATCATGGCCAAGGGGTGCAGGGTTACCCTCAGTCAGGGAGCACAACCCTCTCCCTTGTCTCAATGCGGGGATGACACCAGCATGAGGGAGAAGAAAAAGGGAGGAATGATGATAGAGTTCTCCTCAGGTCTTCAAACCCCACACTGCTCCTGGCTACACAACCAGAGCAGAGGCCATGGAAGGAGCATGGAGGCAGTGCAGCAGCACAAGGTGTGAGTGGGTGATCTCCACTCCTCCAGACACTGCTGGTTTCACTGGGTTTTGGGGTGAGGACATGGACCTTCCCCTGTCCACCACAAGGCACAGTAGGGTTTCCAGGAAGCAGAATTGACAGCAGCTATCTAGAGGTCAGCTCCAGTGGGCAGGAACAAACTGGAAAACCAACATCCCTCCTGGAAAACCTTATCTGCTGCTTTTCTTTGAAACACATCAATCAGCCAAGCACTGCCCTGGGGCCCAGATGACACATCTTGTTAATGAAAGGATCTCTACTTCCAACAAAAAGCCATTCAAACGAAGGAGGATTAACATGCAGGAAGGCACAGGACAGAGGATAATAACTCTAATGACTTACCCTGTGTGGGTACTCTGCACACTGACCCTGTGAAAGAAGGGGATTAAAAAGGAAAGAGTTTAAACCACAAACAGAGGTGACCAAAATAGGCATGCAGGGTCAGATCCAGAAGGTGTAAATCATTGTGACTACATCAAACTCTGTGCAGTTATGCCAATTTGCACCCGATAAGCACCCTGCCTCCTGTCCCCGATCCCCTGAGCCCTCTGCTCTTGCTGTACTCCTCACTCACAGTCACATCAAGCAGCACTAAGTCCACCAAGTCCCTTCCTCTCTTTTAACTGAATTTCAATTCCATTGAAATTACCTTTTCTCCTTTTTGTCCTGGTGGTCCCTATAAAAGAAGTGATTGGAAAAGGCCTCAGTAAATGAAGGAGTTCAGTGAATGCAAGGGGAAAGAGATTAGGGGGAGAGATGGGATAGGGGATGAGATACTTACGGGTTGTCCTCTGGGACCTGCAGCACCCTTTAAAGAAACACAGAATTTAACATGAGATGGTTTTCCATTCACCGTGACAAGAAGACAGCGTATGGAGTAGGTGAAAAACTGAGCTTTTAAAAAAAATTGTGAAGAAAATTCCCAAGAGAGATCCGAGTTCCCTTTGTTACTCTGGAGGAGTGAAAATGCACACATGCTCTGGCTGCACCACGGGGTTGAAATATTAAAAGGAGAGGGGGAAAATCATCAGGAAAAGGCATCCTTATTGTTCCCAGGACCTCAGCTGACAGCACATCTCCTCGGCCGACGAACTGGGATGGAACCAGAAGCAGCCAGGACTGAAGCCTGAGCTAGGATTGAGCAATGGAGGGGTGGGAAGGGGGATCTTCAACATGTGCTTGCCAGAGGGCTATACTGACGCTCAGGCTCAAAAAAGAGAATTACAGAATTAGCAGAAGAAAACACTCAACACTTTAGTGAGCAAAGGTGACTACAGAGATGCTCTCTTGACATACTCATATTTGGGATTTAATCATCAGAGATGTCAAGAGGAACATGACAGCATTTGGGCTTCCATAAAGTGCAGTCTGAGTTTATAATTTTCAACCAAAAGCATTTTAGCATGATGCACATATGAAACAGAGCTTCAAGGGGGATGGGGGGGGAAACCACATTTAATACAAAAAATACGGGTTTTTTGGTTGTTGTTAGATAAGTTGAAAGCTGCCAGATGGGTTTTCAGAAATCTTTCCTTCAACTTTTACTTGTGCTATGAGGCCAACCACACAAAATGTCAGCTCCCAGAATATATTTAAAGAACATAATTGCTAACTGCAAGGAAAACACATCCCATGCGTAAATAGAGGGTTGCTGTTGTGACATAATGAATCTGATAGCCATAATGCAAAAATTACAAACATGCATCCCAGCATTGCTATTATGAAGTTACAGAATTAGGGATGCAGCCAGTGCATCAGCTGAAGTAAGATTGCTACCCTGCCCATGAGTTTGTTTCCAGCTGAGGCACAACATCATTTCAAACCAGCCCATTACCCGCAGACAAATGTATGTATTTTTACCATCTCTCCCTTCTGTCCAGGATGGCCCTGCAAAAGAAAGGAAACACACATCAGCTTTGGCCATTGCAGACTCTAGATGATGTTGATTTAACCCACTTCCCCCTTACCTTGGTAGGTGCCCACAGTTATTACACCTCCGAAGGGGGATGCAACACTGAGCATGTGGAGCTTTGCTCACACACCTAACAGGACACCACTCCCTGCTACCCAAGATTCTCAGAAGAGATCTCTTGGGGAAGAATACAGGGTACCAAGGCTCTGCAGGGCATGGCTGGGTCATGGTTACGCCCCGCCGGGACTGGCAGAGCAGCTTCTGCTGAGTGAAGTGTGTGCCCCCAGAACAGTACAAGAGAGGTGCTGCTACATCTCTCTTGGGGGTGATGTTACTCATGGCAAAAACAGGGTCCTGCTACAGGAAATTAGAAGCCAGAGGTATGTGCTACCAGCTCCTCCATTACAGCAATGGAGGAGTGTGGTGGGGAACTGTCTGTGTGGAACTGTGCTACATGGGGATATGGGTTTCATGTCCACTGGGTTTGTGCAGAAGTATGCCATTGGTGCCTAACTCTCCAAAGGATGGGAAGAACTTAGGTTTCTACTACAAAGCTCTAAGGAAACAGCATGGAGGTCTCACAGAGGTCTGTAGGATCCTTCCCTCCTCTACTGCAGCTCTTCTTGGCACAGCAGCAAAAGAAGGGAGCTGTTGCCTAAGGCAGAGGGCTGATATCTCAGGGACCTGCTCTGCCTGTGTGATTTGGGGTGGGAGTGCCTAAGGCTTTCTCTGCAGCAGCCAGGCTGCCACACTTGTGAACTGCTATTTTATGATTTAGATTTGCCTAGAAAGGAATAGGCCATACTCTGCTTTGCTTTACCTCCTGACTCCTACATCTCCCCCAAGGCATCTGAGGCATCCTCCTGCCTGCCAACTTCCTAATTTTCTTTTAATCCATGCAAGTGCATGACATTGCAAAATAATCCCCTTAAAAACATACGGTATAATACACAGGCTGGCAGCACAGTGGGACCTAGCAGCAGGCAGGGCAGAAAGCCTGCAGAGAAGTTGTTTTCTTACCGGTTTGCCGTCCAAGCCAATAGGGCCCTGAAATAAAAGAGGAAAAATGATGAGAAATGCTTTCCCCAGGGTGTCTGTCCATCTGCCCCAGGATTCACTGTGTGCCACAAGACTGCACAGACTGGAGTGGTGAGGTGACTGCCTGCCCTCTGTCCAGTCTTGCAGGCCCCTGGCCCACTGAGTACCAGCCCAGATTTCAAACTGCTTCAGCAGGGACCTGCTCACTGTCAGCACATTTCAGCAGCAATGCTGGACCCCAGAATAGAAGCAAGGAGGGATTCACAGGAAATTTGCAAAAAACCCTCAGAATTAAAAATTTCACAGTGTTCAGTAAACTAGTTGAATATCAGCAGTTTTCTCAAGACTTTGATTTAAAAGGGCACCCACGTTTGGGGGAAGAGGAATTTTTGCAAATGATAGAATAATAAAAGTGTCCCAGGGAAGAGGTGACATACAGCTCAGCACATGCTGAAGGTACTGTTTGATGAGAAACAGGCTCCACAGAGCAGTCCTACCCAGCACTTTCTCATGAGCCGAGCCGATTTGTTTTCTTCTCCTCCAAAAGCCAAAGACCACAAGGGCCTGGAGAGATCTGCTTCTCCTCAGCCCAGGGGCAGCTCACAGCCCCTCTTTTCACAATGGGCAAAGCCATGGAGCCCGGTCAGATAGCTCAGAGGCTGCCAATTCCTCCCATTTCCAGGTGTGAGAGTCTCCCCTGCAGACCTGCTTTGGCACATCCAGTGTCCTGGAGCAGCAGCTGAGCTGCCTGGCAGGAGCAGGGGATGTGGGGGGTGTTTGTGTTTGCCTTAGGCTTCCTAGTTGTCCAGGATAAATGCATAGGAATAAATGGCAACTGTTTGAGTTCTTCAGCAGCTTCAGAGAGTGCTACCAGCAACTGTAGGATTGAAATGAAATTTGATTTATCCTCTCCTGAGCATATTCTCTGCTGCCTTGCAGCTGTGCTGGAGAAGAATTCTCCCTCATGTCTTACGTCCTTTCCTTTTGGCATGACCAGGGTATTTAGCCTAGCACAGTGCCCACCTGACCCTCAACAGGCAGGGCCCCTTTTGGATCCCAGGCACTTGCTGCCATTGGAGTATTACCTAAAAGCTCAATTAAAGTTGGAATTTCACCTACCTAGGGGTTGTTTTCTTTGTTTGGGATGGGGGTATTTCTTAGGACGGTTTTCTTTTACCAAACAGATCTGGCTTTAACTATGTTATTTTAACACTTAGGGCTTTTTAAAATTAATTTCCTTTCAGAGTTGTGCTGTTTATGGTGGTTTTTTTTTTCCCTAAGTATCGTTTAAAAGAAAAAAAAAAAAAGTAGAAAAACAAATGAAGAAAAAATTACTTTTTCCAGTGGTATCAGATCAGGTCATTGGTCTCAGGAAGAAATGATGAGATACAGCAAGCACTTATGAGGCTTCCTAGTAATATCACACATCCGTTCCTCATAAATTAAAAGTTGCACTTACCGGGAATCCAGGAAAACCTCTTGTTCCAGGTTGTCCCTGGGAAGGATGAAACAGAGACAGCATTTTAGAAGAATTGAATTTTGATGGACTCTAAGTCCACTCTACAGAGCCTTTCCTCCAGCCTCTGACCAATTATCCTACAACTCTCTGAAGAGATACCCAATTCCCCTCCAAGGGGAAAGTGTCTTGGGAAGGAGGGGAAATCTCTCATCTCCAATCCAATTTGTATAGGGCCAAGAAAATGCTGGAGCAGCTCCAATTTGGACTGCAAGCAGTTTCCGTGAAGTCTCTACATTAATTAAATAGGTGTCCCTAGCCCATACGTTAGGCTTTTGGAGTATATTCCAGAGGCTGAGCTCATTTTATGGCAATTCTTCCGGCCATAAACCTGAGATGTTTAATGCAGGGTGCTGCTCTGTACAAGACAAGCCTTGCAGATCACGGGTGTCTAAATACAACCATCCCTCTCCTCCTCCTCCCCTCATCTTATGTGCCGGCTCATTCATTTTCCTAACAAATAATTCTGGAGATGATTTCATTTTTCTCTCTTCTTTTTTTTTTTTTTTTTTAATTATCCTCTGAGAGCGAAGAGAAAAAGGAGAGTTAGGCTGTGCGATGAGAGGAACATGAGCACCAAGACTTTCCCCCCCACCTCTTCCTGGCTATTTATCTATGGCTACCAGTTTGCTATCAGGTACAACAAACATTGGCTTGGGATATGTTTGGCAGCTTCTTCATCCCCTACTTAAAAACACTGAAAAAAAAAAACCAAAACCAAAATGTCCTGGCTGTTAACTTTCTGTAGTTCTTCAGTTTTTGGGACCTGTGACATCCCAGGTCACAGTTACCGTAGCTTTGTTGGTATCCAGGAAAGATAACACTTCACTTAAGGATTTTTCAAACTGTTTCCCAAAAAAAGCATGAGCCAGGTCAGGAGGCATATGGTCCATATGGCCCAGACTTCAGCAGATCTTGAAGCACACTCATGTAGATAGGAGCAGCCAGATGAGGTAAATGCTGTGCCATGCTCATCAGGTGACCACTGTGGCATCTTGCCTACCCTGAAAGCTGTGCTATGATGCCAAAAAGCCCAGCTTGTGTGTTCTCTCATTTTGGGGAAGAAAATGCTTTCTTCAGCGATTTGAGCTGTCTTGACTGGACTGTTGGAATCTCGCAGGGGTTTCCTAGGAATAAACTGGGCATAAACAGGGTGCATCTCTGCCTTAACAAGAGTGATCCCATGAGGTGCTGAGGGAAGGGAAGGGGGAAGGAGGGGACAGGCCTCCTGGGCTATGAGGGTGAGGTGTGCCACAGTGAAGCAATGGCATTCCTTTGGGAGAGACCTCAGAGCTACACTGACAGGGAAAACCTTCATCTTCAGGTAACGTCTCCAGCCACCCTCTGCCTGCAGAGAGACTCTGTGAAGGTTTGCCCCTGCAGAAGATGGGCCCAAATAGCCTCTTTGCAAGGTTTGAGGTTGCCCCCACCACAAAATGCCTCATGTTGCACTGAAGAATTCTGATTTTGTATGCAATGCTAGCAGGACCGAATTGCATTTGCACTGTTTCTTTAGTTCTGCAAAGTTGAACTTGGTCAGCTTTGCTTTGCAAGATACACACAAAACCACCTGGTCCTGTTGGCCAGTGACCAGAAGGGAAGATAGGCTATAAATTAAAGGATCTGTCCACCGCTGGCTACTGAAAAGGCAAGAATCAAGAAGAGCCGAGCCACAATTCATTAATTTTGGTTCCCTGTTGGACACCTCCCTGACAAGGAGTGCTAAAAAAAGAATTAGGGAGAAAACCTGGAAATGGTGCAAATTGGCTTTCTCTGTAGACTACAGACTGTTGCCTCTTTCTCCTTGGAGGACAGTAGAGTGATTTGCACGCTACCATGCCAAGACAACAGTTCAGCAGCAAGCGATTCCAAGAGACTGTTTTTGTTGGGTGGCTGGTTTTCCTTGTCTCCTTTTTAAAATGTTGATTGTATGAGGTATGCAATCCTGGCAGCTGCCAAATCATGGAGACCGTCTGTTTCTGCCACTATCGGCGCACTGTCCCTCTCTGGCCAGGAGTTAAGCAGCTCTGAGCTTAAGCAAAAACTTTAACCTCCAAACAAAAATCTGGAAACTATTTGTCATCCCACATCTTTCCAAGTGGCCCCTTGGCCGGGGTTTCCGTGTTTGTCTTCAGTGCTCAGCCATCCTTTTGACCTATCACCAGCTCCCCAAGAAACTGGATCATCTTCACCGTAGGCTTTGCAGGGGGAAATTCTGGAGTTGGGCCACTCCTGGCACCTCAGGGCTTTGATCGGTGTAGCAAAACCCCATTTTAGATATCATTTGCCATCTAATTTTTCTGCTGCTTTAAAGATGCAATGTGTTCTGCACCTTCTCAGCAGCAAAGGCAGCAGCACCAAAGCAGACAAAAATTGTCCTGCAGCCCAGGCATGTGCCTTTCAAGAAAACAGTGGTGCCTGTCTCCTTTGCAGGACCTACATGGACAGGAACTGATGGCTTTTCTCTCTGATTACTACAATTACACTGGTCAGAAGGCTGAGAGCCAGAACTTGTGAGAAACAGCAAAAGCAATGGGGCGCTTACCCTCCAAAATCTGCTGTTTGTGGAGCAGAGTGGTCTTGCCCAGACCTTGGCTTGAGGGACTTGGCAGCCTTTCTTCCTTGCCTGGACACATAGCCAGGGACCATCTGCTAGGCATAAAGCAATTGAGGAGAACCATTTGGGTCCTGGGCTTTGATTCTGTTGCTTCTCAAACTCCAGCAACCCGGGCAGGTGGGCCTGGAGACAGCAAAGCTGTTTTTTATTAGAAACACTTGTCATGGGGCTTTTGGAAAGTTAATTGGAAAGCCAGATGTAGCCAAGTGTTGACACTGCCTAGGTCTCTCTCACTTGACCTCCACTGTGAAACAAAGGTTGCCAGCAACCCATCCTCTCTGCAGGTCAAGGACAGTGCTCTTCACAGGTTAATCAAAATCGGAAGTGCCCCCGGGAGGGAGGGAATCGAACCTCCAGGTCTTTTTTCGTGGAAATCTCTGGTGGAGGCTGTGCAGAGATGAAGTAGAGAGGTCTGGCTGCACCCACACAAAAGCAGAGGCTTGATGGCTGAACTGCAGTACAAGAAACATCCAGCATTTAGGGCACGTAAACACTCCAACTCTTCCTCTTGGTCTTTTTTTATGACCCTGTCCTTGCAAAAAGTTTTGTCTGGCTGAGTCGATGCACCTTGTAGAGACACTTCTGCTGGAAGAGAGTGCAAAATCCTGCCTTTTCTCAGCCAGATGAGGGACTCTCCAGATAGCAGTAACTATGCTGACAAAGAGCTTCCAAGATTTTGGGTACTTGACAAAGATCTCTGAACTACCCATCTTTGTGAGCTTCCCAGTCACCGGCTTAGCTCTGATCCTGCTCTTCAGTAAAATCAGGAGGCTTGTTCCCTGCTGATTAAACCAAAGGCTGAAATCAGCCAGGCAAAGGGCAAATTTTCTTCAAAAGTGATAGCAGCCCTTTTGCAAAAAGGAAATATGCTTCTTCTTTTTAAATGCAGGGATTTGGATTCCTTGCCAAGGGAAGGCTTCCTCATTTGTTCTGGAATATGAGCTATAATTTCATTATATATAGAATATAATAGCAGTATAAAGCCAAGGGTGGCTCAGCATGGGAACCACATTATACAGGGGTTTTCCTCTTTCCAGCTGATGCTGAGTCTTAATGCCTAAGTCTTTCTGGGTAACTTGCCCACATCCTGCATCAGACAAAAATAGAGAGAAAAGCCACTTACGGGTGGACCACGGGGCCCGATGATAGACATGCCAGCTTCTCCTGGAGCACCCTGCAGAGAGACAAAGCAGAGGGAAAGGGATGAGAATAGAAAAGACGAAGACAGCTATATTCCTGTCAAGACTGGGGTTAAATGAGGGTGCCTCAGGTGTGAGACCTTCAGAGCTTATGGGGCAGCTACTGTTCTGGCCTCCCCCAGCTCCTGCCTCACGCTTTGGGAGAAAAGATGTCCTTTAGAGCTGCTCAGGTGTGCCAGAAAATGGAAGCTGCACAGCAAGGAGAAGTATAAACATATAAAACACTTTCTGGCAAAACACAGGTTCTGCCCCATTGAAAGTGTGAAAGATGGCCTAAAACCCTTTCTGTTTCCTTCCTGTGAGTTCCAAGAGGACTGTGTCATGCAGAAGAAAGAAAAGAAAGAGGGATGTGCTGGGCTCCAGGGAAATGGGAGCTGTGGGCAGCTTATTTGGTTGCCTCCTGAAATACATCACTTGCGTACTTCTCAAACTCAGTTGAGATGTGGATGAAAACAAAGCAAAGTGCTTGCTGGAAAACAGCTGCCTCTCCAGCTCTTAGCCACCCACAGCGTGTGATGGGCAGGACATGTCACTCTCTTTGGAAAACATGGTGTATTCTTGAGAGGCAGCTCCAGAAGTGCCCAGGGCTGGGGAGTTTTGGGATGCAGCATCCCATAAACCAAGCAGCCTACAAGAGAGCAAAGCACTCTGCAAAACAAAGCTGTGGCCTGCCAAAGACATGGCTCTCATGGAAGGCTTTGGGGAAGCAGGGGCAATTAGGAGTGATTTTTTTTCACTGTTTGTTTGTATCTATCTGCTGTCCCTTTCATGAAAACTTTGGCCAGAAACAGATGCAAGGACACACAGAGAAAAAGCAGAATGGCCTCGGGTGGAAAATCCTGGTCTGTTGGATAATGTTGGTTGGCTCCAGTGAGCAAACAGTGAACACAAGGATGAAGAATCTCTATCCTACTTTACCCTTCTTTGTTGCATTTTTCTATCTGCTGTGAAGAGGAACAAATGGGCCTGGTATGGTACTGCATGGATGACCCTCCTTGCCAGGTAAATATCCATCCCTTTCCTAGTTTCTACTCATTGTTATTCAGTTATTCACAAGTCCCAAACACCTCAATTTCCCTGCTTTCACAGATAGGTGGTACTCAACAGCTCTGGGGAAAACATACTAACACTGAACTGGCACTTCAAAACAGAGGCCAGCAGTAGGATTGCTTTTGTAAACGAGCACTTCTTTGTGGGTACAAATCGCAACTCACTGCACAGCAAAGAGTCTGTGAGATGGTATCCCACAGACTTAAACTACACCATCAGCTTTCCTTAGGAGGAAGAGGTGCCATGCCCCTTTATTCCTTGCTCCCACCTGCACCAGGGATCAGGCTAACCTGGGAGGTAGAGGGGAGCTGCAGGTTGGTTAGGGCAAGCAGAGCTGCCAGAGGGGTAGAAAGTCAATGGTTAAAATCCAGAAAGCCTCGAGGGAAGCCCTGCATGTGCCCACTGGTTCTTACGATGTTAGTAAATTGTCATAAACAAGAAACACAGCATCTTTGGAGGCTGACTGGCCTGGAAGGAATTTGGGAAATATACTTGCACTGACACGGAAGATGGGGCAGCTCAGGGGTGTGGAAGCCCAAGCTGTCTGCAGTGGCCATGACTGAGACAGGGGAGCTTTGGCTGGCCCTAGAAGAGGACAGTTTGGGGGTGCTACAGGCTACAAGGAGCTGACTCACCTTCTCTCCGGACTGCCCTTTTAGTCCCTGGGTCAGTGGCAGCCGTCACAGCCACATGCAAGAGGGTTCAGGGAAGATAGAGAGAGAGGGAGAGAGAGACAAACACAGGCATCAGCGGCAAAGGCAACCTCTCCTGCCCCACAACCCTGGCTATGGGGCTGGGATGAGCAGGGTGGCCTCAGCTCCTGCCCCACTCCTCTTCCCTATCCTCTCCATGGGATGCCCGAGCAAGGAGCAGCTCCAAAGTACAGCACTCAGGCAGGCAGGAGACGGCTCCCTTTCCTTAGGGCAGAGTTATTTGGAAGGGGCAGCTGCCAGTGGCAGGCAGGGGTGTGTGTTAGCAAACTCATGGTTAGCAAGCCCAGCTGGTGCACGAGGTGGCAGCAGGGAGACCCAAACAGGGGGATGCTGAACCAGAGGTGGCCCTGGATAGCACAGCAGGTGAAACAGAAACACCTCCCCAGCACGTATGTGGCTTGCAGGGCTGGTCACTCTGCTGGTGCCAGGGGAGGCCCTCAGGTGCAGGGCTCAGGGAGAGTAGTTTTGCTCACACTGACACCTGACAAGGATTATCCTGAAACTCCCCCTCCCCCCACCACATTCTGGGGGTTGGAAGAGAATGGAGAAGATAAGGCACACAAAAGAGGATTTGACTTACCGGCCTTCCAGGGATTCCCATCGCACCTTTGTCTCCCTGGCAATTAAGGCAAAAATCAGAGGGAATTGGTAACTGGCCAAAAGGAAGGTTATAAAACAGCTCAACTGAACTAAGGCACAGCAGCAGCTTCACACTGTCATGCAAGTGTCCAGGGATTTTGAGAGGGAGAGAAAGTTGAAGAGGAAAGTGTGTTTGCGTGTGCCCAAACCTGTCTTTAGAACGTATAAGCCACCAGTTCATCTCCACGTACGACAAACCCGCACATCTCACAACAGAACTTACAACAGCAATTCAGGCAGCAAAAGGAGGACAGGAGTCTCCAGTCAAACAAAGTACAATCCCTGTTTCCAACACTTCATAAAATCCAGGTCCTGGGAACTGGCTTCCTACAGTAGCCAACTGTCATGTTTTTTTCTTTCTTGACCAAAGTCATCTGGGTATTAGCTATTTATTTATAGACTTATCACTTCAAAACACAATTCTCTTCGACTTGAAAATACTGTCCTGTCCAGAAGCAAGAGAAAAATGTGAGAACACAAGCTGACACAGGAAAAAGCACGTCTGGAAGAAGACATATGAGCAGCTGTTTTCAGTGTCCTCTATCCCTTTGAGATAATTCCCAGTGCATTGTCAGCATGTGAGTGATCCTAACAGTGGTTTTGGGAATAATTTTGGGTCAGGTGACACTGGACAGAGCCTCAAGTCCAGTGACAATTTTCTTCACCCACTTACCTATAAGGCAGTTGGCTGCCTCTTACAGCTACATCGTACTATGCAATTAAAAAAAAAAAATTACTCCCTCTGCATTCCTGGTTGCCGAAGCTGAAGGCTGTGCAAATCTGGAAGATAGCAGCTCATTGCTAAAGGATCTTGATGCTTATGGCTTCAACTGTCATGTAGCTTTTGCTCTATATTTTGCAAAAATGACATGATAATAATCCCTCAGTTCTGTTTCCAGTGATGTTTGGAGTTTCCTTATGTAAAACAGAGTGTTCCTGCCCCTGGCTGGCTGTGTCTGTAGACATAAACCTGGTTTTCTGGTTTCTGCAGCTGGAGACACCAGCCCCATTGGTGCCACTTCTTTGTGCCTTCCCCCATGTTTACTCCCAGTGCATGTGAATATAATCTGAAATCTCTGGAAGGGAAAGGTACTTAGCTCTGTTTGTTCTTCTGGTGTATACAAAGTCCATCCCAAACTCAGACATTATTGCTTGAGATCAAACCATTCCTAGTGGAAGTTCAGCCACTTCCCTCTGCAGAGCCGGGGGGCTTCTTCAATATGGAGAACATTCCTTTCCATGCAGCATGTGTTGTGATAAATTAAAGAGCCATATACTTTGCAAAAGCACCCCTTGCAGACGGATGAAACCCTAAACAGCTGCTTGATTTTAAGTTTTATTGATGCTATATTATGGGAAACTGCTTTCTTCTAGGGTTTTAGGTGGGTTGTCAACCGTGCTAATATTTGCCCATCTCTATGTGCCAGCAGTGAGTGAAACTCCTGGTGTCGGCATCTGGTCCTGGGATTACTTTGTGGCTGCTGGAAAACATAACGCTGAGCTTTCCTTTGCTTTTAGTCCCTTAAATGCTGCTTTCCTCCAGAGCCGAGTCCAAGCTGATTTCCCTCATGGTTTTTGAGGTAAAAACTGAATTTACTTCTTCTATCTCTGCTGTGGCTGGTGCCCGAGCAGGAAGAGCCCAAGGTTGGGGCTGAGCTGTGTCAGGTCTCTCGTGAGTACCTGGAGTGGTACATGACAGCACCGTGTCTGGTACGTGACTGTGCAGAGTTACAGCCCTCCAAGCAATAGCAGCAAAGGGGGAGCTCCCGGCAGGACAGCAAATAAATGCCAGATGTTTATAAAGAAAAGTTGTCTGTGACGGGGAGCCAGGAGAGAGCACTTGTGGGTCGATGATACCATGTAGATTGGTTGCAAAGTCATGAAAAGCTGCCTGAAGGTCCCATATGAGAATTAAAAGAGCATGAAAGGCAACCAGCAGCCTCTATCCTCAGTAAGGGGAGAGCCAGCAGCACAGTTTACATTTCCTTCATTGGGAAACTGCCTGTTATGGCTCGTGCAGTCTTCAGGTGAGCTGCAACCTGGGGAGCAGGGAACCATCACCTGGAAATCACACTGCTGTAATTCTAAAGCCCACGCTTCTTCCTCAGTCATGACTAACTCAGATGCATATACTGTTATTATGGCTTTTTGCATTTGTCCCAAGGTGACTTAGGTCTTCTAAATCCTGCTGCAACTAGCAAGTCCCATCAGCAAGAACACTGCACACCGTGCCTCTTCAACCAGACCCTCAAAGACATCATATCAAAAGTAGTGTTTCCCACACATAGGAGGGATCATGAGGATTATGTTACCCTTTAAGTCTGGACCTACAAAGATCCTGTGGTCCCTACTCTGTATGAGCCATGTCCTGTTTGCAATATTCTATTCCACGTCACATTTTTTATGTGAGTCTACCTTCTATCAACTTATGAATGCTCAAGGCCTCCTGATCAAAGTACTGCCAGACAAAAAGAATGAGGGGATGAAACAGAAAGAATGAAGTGTTTACCAGGAGCTCTGACCTTTCCATGTGGCCCTGGAACAAAATACACCGAAACAGCAAAATCTATCCTCAAACTCTGAAGGAAGGGCTTGATAAAAAGATGGAATCAAATGGAAGGGTTTAGGAAACAGAATGGTTAAAAAACTCTCCACAGCTCCTTGACCATCAGCTCTGATTGCTTTGGTTTCCTAATCTGCTGCTTGTGAAGTTTTCTCTCCTTTTGGCACAACTCTACCCACAGCTCTCTGCACGGGCTCTGAAGGTATCTGCAAGTCCACAGAGAACAAGCTAATTACAGGGCTTTGACTTTCTTCCTTAGTTTCCATCTGCTAAATATTATTTTTTCATGTATGGAATTGCTGCAGTTGCCACAGAAATGTTGCATGATCAGAAATGGGAGAGAAAATGTTCGTGAGAGGATCTTTTGCTTCGGATGTGGTCCAGACAGCAAAAGGAGTATTGCACAATTTCATCATTTCCTTCCTTCCTTTGCCCCTTTTAGTCCCAATCTCATCAAATATCTTACGTGACTGCGGGTTGCCCTTGCCTTCACCAAAGCCTTGACTGACTTCAGGAATAAGGGTGGGAATATTGGTTGGGCAAGAGAAGGGCATGAAGATCCCTTTTGCTGCTGTGGTGTTGCTCATCCATTTCCCTGGCTTTAGTCCTTGTTGTCCTAAACTGCAAGCAGGGCTCAGTGCATTTCTGATGAGTATTTCTGCCCATCTCCATGCTCAAGCCAACACCAGCACTGGGAGCTAAGCTCTGTCACACAGTGTGTTGTCTTTTGCAAGCTGGGAAACAAAAATGGGAGAGATATGTGGGGTGGTCGTTGCTTTGGGGTTGCTATCCAGAACAACATGTATGACAATCAGCCAGGCAAGAGCCCAGGTTGTTGCTCATAAAACCATTTCCATTTCAATCACGAGAAATATGGAGGGGTGGCAAAATATTTCCTACAGTGAGATGTAGGACTCATTCGGCTCTTCAGAGGTGAACTTTTGCTCACAGTGACTGATCTCGCTCACCAGCTGATCAGAAACCCAAGTGGTCCTGAATGAGATGAAGGTTCTGCTAGCCCAAGACAAATTCCACTTTGGCTAACAACATGCAGTCTGCCCAACTTCCTCTTTTTATTTCTATTGGCTGTAGCATTCCTTGCAGCCTGTCCTAGAAGTCTGCTTGCAGAGACAAGTTCAGGGGTCACAATAAAACAGGATACGGTAGCATATAATGTCAGCACTTCTCTGGTGGTCCTATGTGCTTCTACCAGGCCTCAATCTCTCATTACAATATTAGGTTTCTAACCCTTATTGCTGCAGAGGAAGCCTGGAGTATGTGTCTCCCTCTCCCCACAAAGGCACTCTAGAAGACATCTGTGTTGATCTGTTGATTTCTCTCTAATTTCTCAGAGCAGTAATAGAAATGCCAACACCACTACCAGTTTTGTGCCCACCTCATCCCTTTAGTGCCAATATATGGACTACCCAAGATGAAGTGGCAGGGACAGCCATGGATGGACTCCACTTGTAGCTGCCTGCAGAGAAATGCTCTCCTCCCAAAAAACCGTAGCTAATGCTGAAATACATCCACTTGAGCAGCCAGTCCTGAAAGCCCCTGGGATAAGCTATCGCTGAAGTTTTGTGTGGATCAGGGCTTCCAGCTGTGAAATGCTTTCAGACCTTTTGGCCTTGAAGGTGCAACTTTTTGGAAGATTGTTGTCATTAAATAGGTCTGAGCTCATATATCTGTGGGAGTTCAGTCTATAGCATTTCAGACTGATGAAAGGAGAAAAAAATAGGATGTGCAGCAACTACAACTCAGAACGTCATCTGTAAACTGTTTAAGACATTTTTGCATAAACAGACAAAAGATGACTACCGTATGTTTAACTTCTCATGTTCCTTCACAGAAACCCTGAATAGTCCCTCTATTGTACACAAATATAATCCATTTCCTCTGGAAGGATCATGCTAGAGACAATACAGCGTTTCTTTATAATCCTGAGAGTTATCAATACATGGCTTCAGTCCTTGCATTGCTTCTTCTGGTTCACTGTGGGTCTCGTAATAGCTGCAAGAAAATTTCTGCAATAACCTAGCTATTTTCCTGAAGCCTAAATTGTCTGTGCTGAGTTTTTACATTAGCTAACATTTGAAAAGAAAGCTGTCAACACAACTTTTCCTCTGAAATTGATAGTTGCACAGCTATACTTGAAGGCCCAGCAGTTCAGCCAGCCCGGGTGAGTAGCAGGGAACAAGTACCTCCAGCTCAGCTCCTGCCATGTGTTTGTGATCTGTCTTTCCCTTTTCTGCAAACACATCTCATTCAGCACATGGTATCCCATGCATGTGAAGCACATACAGCCAGCTGGTAACACACAGATCTCTGCACCACGAGAATTTGCCGTGCCCCCATCCCTGTGCTCCCTCCATCTCCCCCTCAGAGACTGAGTTGCAGCCAAGAGCAACCCCACCCCAATCCAGTCCTCAGCTCCTGCAGTACTTGCTGTTTGGCATATCCCAGGACTGCAAAGGTGGCTACCACACCAGACACCACAGACAGGAGGCTGTGAGTTCATGCCCCACAGACTCTGTGTCAACAGCTTCTGAAACCATAGAGGTTTGGTACTTACAGGTGGACCTGAAAGAGAGAAGAAAAATAAACAATAATTAAAAATTTTTATGCAATAAATCCCAACAAGAAGAGCTAGAAAAAAACATTGCACCATCTTTTGGGCTTAATCCTCAAGCTGCTCCCATTTGCTGATGCACTTTAACCAGCTCCCTGCTTGTTAATTAAGGAATCCCCACAATTAGCAGCTGCTAGTAACCACTGTGAGTGCAGGGCAGCCTCTGACAGCCCTCTTGGAGCCCTGTGCTGGGAAGGCCATGCAAGTCAGCCTCTTGGCACTGTCACACTGAATTTTGGTCCTTTGGCACACATGAGAGTGAGGAATTTGTTATTTATGACTCCCTCTCACATCCTGCCTGTCCCTGGGGGCTGAGAAGGTTGGGTTCGAGGAGGCAAGAGCCCCTTTGCTGCTAAAATTCCTAGCCGTGAATTGGAACTAGCATTGGTGATCTTGCAAAGGTGTGAAATGGTTAACGAGGAAACTACAGCTATTAAAGACATCAGGTACCTTTTCTCTTTGATACAAGCAAATTTTCCCTTTTCTTCTGCCTCTGATCCCACAGAAGCCCATCTTCCCTCTTTGAAGAAATTCCCTCAAATCCTTTGGGTTTCTTTTATTTCGGAAATCTTTTTTGAAACCTGCCAGTGTGGAACACTGCATCTCTCTCATACAGAATGGTTGTACAATATATATCAGAACTTAAACAGAACATTTCTTTCATCAGTTCCCAGAAAATTCCTCAAAATCCTGACAGATATTGTGTGTGTGGAAAGAAACCCCTGGACTCACTATTTTGTGGTTTCCTCTCTGTGAGAGAAGCAAGACACACCATACAACTGTCAGGAGTTTCTACATTTTCCATACTTTATAGACACTGTGTTTTCCTTTTTTTTTCTTCACACAGAGTGCCAAGAAGTAAGGCTAAGCAGTATAACAGGCAGCAACCTCCTCTTTGCACGGGAGGTAGATGTCACAGTGAGCACCTGTGGAATACGTCGTCATCCTGAAAATGCCCCTGGCTGGAAGTGCACAAAAGAAACTGGAGACTTCGGATGAACAAATGTTTTCCACGTTGGAAATATCTCACTTAGCATGACTCTCTCATACCAGGTTTGGTGACCTAAAGTTTCCCTGTCAAATGCCACTGTTAGACACAGCTTTCATTGTGGTCGATGAGAAGAGGTTACCTCTAGAAAGTAACTTTTGGTTAAAATACGAAAAATAGTAACCACCTCCGTGATAGCTGACAGACAGAGCTAAAGTCAACACTCGCAGCTGGAAGGCTCAACAACTCAAAACAACTCAAATCAAATTTAGGACAGGAGCTCAGGGGCAACCCAGATTTGGTTGGCCTGGCAATTGCCCACTACCAGTGTTGATGCCGAGGTCATTGTCCTACTTGGTACATCAAGTCTAAACAACAAAAGGGCTTCTGATCAGAGAGTTCATTTAGGAGGGCAAGGTCAGACTCAAAGGCAGGAATCCTAATTTATGCCAGACTGGGAGAAAAGAAAAAAAAAAAAAAGAGTTTTCTGAGTCTGGCTTGGATGACAATAAAGTTCTGTGAAGAGTACTGCTTTGGAGAGATTTTGTTTCAGACTGAGTGCCCTGTCACAAGGTCAATGCTTATAGCTTGCCAATACACGGACTTTATTTCCATTAGCAACACTACAGACCCTTAATAACCCGCCTACCTGTCTTCATGAACTCGGGGCACTCATGGATTGCTTGAACTGAACTGTTGAGCTAATATTAAAAGAAAAATGTACGGACATGCAAACCCTGAGCCATCCCTTCCCTTCCAGCCCAAACACGATCAGACAGCAGCACAGCCTGTAATGGTATTGCCATACCACTGAGAGCAAACATAAGCCCTTTTTTGCTCCAGAAGCTCTGTCCACAGAGCGGAGTAAACCAGCAATGCCGGCAGCTCTGGGCCACGCACCCCACACAGATCAAAGGCAGCAGGAATAGTGGAGGCCCATCTCTTTCATGTATGTGCCCGCTATAAAATTAATGGTTATGTGAAGGAGACTGCACAGTCTTGTGTAAACACTCATCAGTGAGCTGCAGGGACACGGCCTTGGCTGCAATAAGACAATCGGTAGAGACCATCCAGGGACTGGGCTTCAAATGCCAGAATCATCTGTGTGACCCAGGAGAAAGTGAAGCCCTCAGACAGAGTAATTTCCAAAAGCAACATCATCTTGCATGGGTTGGAGGAGGAGAAGGAGGAGGACGACAAAAGGTATCCTAAAGACAGCAGGGAGGGAGGAGATGCTGCTGGATAAGCTGTTGCAAAGCTTAGGGGATTTTACAAAGCAAAATAAAGCTTCGGCAAAATGCTTTGGTCATATGCTGTCACAGTGATAAATGACAAGGTGGAAGAGAGGTTCTAAAGTGGCTCGTTCCTTAATGCAAGTAGTAAATTAGGGCACATTAGAGGAAAGAGTGGGTAAAGGAGGACGGAGATACTTGCACCTCTACTCTCAACTACTCCAACCATCGGCAGTGCAATGAGCTTGGCCCTGGCCAAAGCTCTGGCAGAGCTGTTCTGGCCCAGACAGGGATGCTGACAACCCTGTAGGCCAAGAGAACAAACTCGCAAGTTGACCAGAATGCATGGGACCCTTTACAAAAGCCCCCTGAACTGCAACAGAATCACCACACCACCACTGCATGTAATCCCCATGTCACCTGTCTCTTGCAGTCCCAGCCAGTCTGGGGCAACTATGTGAAAACAAGCCTGATTGCTGCAACATGGGCCAGGTCTTTGTGATGAACTCCAAAGAGCTCCACAAACAACCAGGAGCCAGCAATCTTGACAGCCACAAGTACAAATCTGACCCATTGTGGGTTCCTCCTCTCCTTACAGCAAGCCCTTTTGGGATGAGACAGAGGTGGTGCTGCATAGGAGATGAGCTAGATCCCCTTTCCATGTAAGCAGTCAACAGAGAAAGGATGAGTCAACAGAGCAGTAATAAAAGCTACTGTGAACGTTTCCAAGCCCATTCCATAGCTAAGCCCAGCCAGCAGACAAACCCAGAGCTTCCAGATCACTAAATTCCTCAGCCACTGAGAGAACCCACACTTGTAATTAGCACCTCCAGATCCTGTGTGTTTTGAACCTGATCTTGCTGGGACCGGAGCGATGCCGGCGCTGGCATGCTGGCTGCAGCATGACTGTCCGCCCACAGCGGGCTGCTCAGGAAGCATCTCTCTGTGCCGGCGCCTTGCTGGAAGGCACTGGAGGGCTGTCAGTGACTGCAAGCGCTGTTTATCCAGCTGTGAGGCTTGTGGAGCAGCAGGGGACGGAGGAGGGGATGGAGAAAACATGTCAGGAGTGGACGAGTGGGAGGAAGCAGTGGTCTCCTGCAAAGAAGAGACCTCCAGAGTACCTTTGAAACTGAACATTGAAAAAACAAAGAATTCTTGTAGGGGTACCCAAGGCCCCTCCAAACATAGGGCCTCTGGAAATTAGCACCATCTGCACTGTCCCTTCTCAGCTGCTCCGATTTTTTTCTTAGATGCTCTAAGAAAATTTCCTTAGAGAAGCTCTCCCTTTCCATAGCCCAAGTGAGC
Organism: Vireo altiloquus; assembly: GCA_013396875.1. Taxonomy (NCBI): domain Eukaryota; kingdom Metazoa; phylum Chordata; class Aves; order Passeriformes; family Vireonidae; genus Vireo; species Vireo altiloquus. Next base: position 103,848 of record VZRF01015599.1, read on the forward strand.
AAATGAGCACCCACCTAAGGGGAGGTCCACCTTATTGCACATACACAAAGAGCACACCTGTGGTGAACAGCAAGGCCATGCCACAGAGCCCTCTGTTCACTTGACCTTCCTCATGGCTCGTTCAACCAATGACTGACTGCAACAGAACTGCAATGATTCCTTTCTTCTCACCTACTCAGAGAGATAAAATGCCACCCTCCACATTGTAGCCTCTTTGGCCTCAGAAAAGGAGAGGCTTAGTTTTGCAAGTGGGTCAAATTTACCCTAATCTGCAAAGTCCCATGTTCCAGATTATCAGGTGTTAAAAGCTGGATGTAGAGGAGCAGGTTAGCTGAGAGGCCTTCTGCTGATGACAGAGATATTCTCCAGCTTGAGCTGGCAGTGCTCTCTGGACCGAAAGGGTCGTTTCAATGATCCTATCCACTTATGGGCATTTTCTGAACTCTGGAAAAGTGTTCATTCTCAAAAGGTTCCCAAATGCTGTTGCTTTTTTTTTTTCCCTCTAATTTCTTGGATTCAGGCAGTACAGTACAGTGTCTGCAATGTGGCTATCTTCCAGCCTGCTCCAAAAGCTCACATACAAGGGGTTTCTTTTCCTCTTGTATAGCATATACAAGATGAGAAGGATAGAGAGACATTATTGTTGCTTACTTGGGTCATCCTCACTACACACTCCAGCAGCAGAGAAGATGTAAACATGTAATCCATCCCTGTGAGGAAATCCAGCCATTTCACATATCCAGAAGCCAGCCTTAGGGAGTTAGGGAGATACAGTTACTTCCTGACATTCAGGGCTATGTTAATTGATAACAAGATAGCTGTGGCCAGGCAATTAGTTATGAAATGCTGATTAAAATGTCAGCGGCCTGAACATGACCTTACCCAGGGTGGCATGGAACCCCTAATTCATGGCTCCACAGGAACTGAGTGCAGACTGACCCCATTAGGGAGCAGGCAGACCCCAGCTGGGTGCATGGAGTAGAAATGATGGATTTGGCCTATTCTAAACACTGGCCATGCTACAGTTTTCACACAACAGATCCAGAGTACTCATATTCTTCTAGAGCCATCTTCCCTACCTCCATCAGGGCACAAATGATACAAGGAGAGCAGAGGGAACATTAACTTAGACAACTTCAAATGAAAAGGTAAAAATGCCATGTGCCTTGCCATAATTCAGTATTATTAGCTGTAGGTGGAATTAAAGACAAATAAATCTTGACAATAATGAGAAAGATTTTAAACACTGACTAGCCAAAGCACAACCTCCAGAAATTTTGCTTCAGGTTTTGTCAGCAGTGGCGGAAAATCTGAGTGGATAACTCACTCCAGAGAGCAGAAGGCCCTTGCGAAAGACTGGGCCCCCCCATCCCTAAACATTCCCCTCTTGGCTACACCCTTGCAGAGTGGCAAGAGGTTCTTCAAAGGATTGCAGAAATTTTGGACAGTGAAAGGACCATCAGGATTTCACTGCCAAAAAATCTGACAAATGCTAAGCTGAGGCACCAGGTTATGCCAGTCATTCAAGCTCGCCCCCAAAATCAAACCCATGACATCACCAAGACTCGGCAGTTAATATCAGCAGCTGTTGAGGATAAAAGTCACTGTTCAGGCACTCTGAGCACCCCAGTGCACCACCACCACCAGCCCAAGCCAAGCAGAAAGCCACCAGCACAGCACTGAAAAAAGTCCAAAGGATGATATGATCAAAGTAGACACGAAGGTGAAGCCTCACAGAAAAATTAACATGATTAAGAACTAGTCTCAAAAATAAAACAGGGGGTCTGATAGTAGAGATTAAACACAGATCCCAAGTGCATCTCCAAACATCTCTGCTTGTTTCAAAAGAAGTCTATGAGGACAACAAAGGCCAGTCAGCCTCCAGAGCCAGAAGAATCTGATATGGGTAAGTGGGGCCTTTGGCACAACCACAGCCAGCTCGTTAGGCAAATTAAAGTGCTCAAAGACAAGGGCTCAACAATAGACAAGCAGTAACATTCTAACAAACATTTGGGAGAGCCTCTTGCTCTCCAAAGGGCAGGAAAGGGTCAAGAGCAGATGGCCCACACAGTGCTGGCTGTACCAAGGACAAACAGGGCACCTGTGGCACTGCCAGGGTTGAGATGGTGGGATGGCCAATGTTGGGCAGCATAATGCTCATTTTGGGCAGGCATCCATGGGTCAGCAGGCTCTTCCTGAGCAGCAAACAATCACATTTGTCCCTTCCATGCTGAAGCACTTAGCACCACAGAAAGCAGAGAAATCCAGGCTGGGAAGGACTCCCAGGGTCAGCTCACCCAGTGGGTTTTCATTCTTGAAGGCCCCCCCAAGGTTTTCCAGTAGTGGTGTGGACCCCTAGATGGGAAATTGAAACCATATGGTGGCAGGCTCATTCTACTCCACCACCTTCTGCCAAAGAGCCAGTGTGCCCCCAGGCTCCTGCAAACCACCAGCCCAAAACCGCTGCTCTTGACTATCCCCCTTTCTCTTCCCCTTCTGCCTCCCCCGAGCAAACCAAACTGAGATTAAAGGATTCCTGTGAAATGAGAGTGACACAAAACTGAGGAGGGAACATCTTCAAAGCAACTAAAGGAATAAAAAGTCTGTACCTAGCCCATTTGGGCAAATATTTCTCTAACCTGTTGCTGTCCTCTGGGGATAGTAACACCACATGCTTCTCTAGTGATCCAGTCCAGGCAATACCCAAGCCCTGATTCATAAGACCATATTTATTATCTTTCTTAGAGACTACCCAAAATTTCCAGTGTTGTTGTTTAAGTCAGTCAATGACCTCTGATGCACAGCAAATTCAAATAGGAGATTTTTTTATTTCTCTCCTTTTTGCGGTTACCTCACGTATTTGATGTCTGCTGTCCTGTTCCTCAGTCTTGTCTCGTCTTTAGACTAAACAAAACCTAATTCTTCGAGTCTCTCGACAGAGGCCATGTTTTCTGGACCTCTGGTTGTTCTCGTTGCTCCCCCTCAGTGGCCTTTTTGCCTCTTGTAATTCTCAGAGAGCAATCTCCTCTCCAGCTCACTGCATGAGTCAATGGCAGACAACTTGGTGAAGGCAGAAGACATGGTGTCTATTCATCTTATCTACAGGGTCTTACTCACAGAGGGAAAATGAGTTCCTCCCTGTCACCACCTCTGCCTTGCCCTTATATTCTGACATGTCACTTGTTCTCCATGAACCCTCAAAGACTCAGAGATTTCTTTAAGAAGCTGATGTCCTCGCTGTCTGGTGTGACTGGCACTCATGTTCCAGTGAGCAGGAAGTTCTCCTGCTCACTCACAAGGAGCAAGTTCAGCCTTTTCTTAGTGTCCTTGACAGTCCCACATCACCCTAGGCTCTCAGATTTTCATCTTGCATATCCATTCATTTTAAATCTTTCCAGCTTTACTTTCCTCCTGTCTTAAATTGCAGCTTGCTGAGAACTTCATGATTTTCTTTAGCTGATCTCTTCCTGTAGCTCCTTTGCACTGGGACAACTTCAACTCGTGAGTTTAGCAGTTTCCCTGTCAGGGAAACTGAGTTTTCTCAACTTCTTTCCTAGTTCCTACTCTCCAGGGGTATTACTCCACCAGTTCTCTGGCTCCTTCTGTTTTGGAAATCCACCTAAACACGTAGACATTTCTAGAAGCACCTCACAACTCTTAGTCTGAAGACGTGCATGCCAATTTGATAAGCTACCACTCCAACAAACCCTACCCTTTGGCAGATGTTTGGTAATCTCTCTGGAACTCCCAATCTACATCCCCTAACACATCCTTTTCCCTGCCAGGAATAAGAAGGTAGCATCTGAAAGCTCTGGAGAAATCCATACAGATTTGAAAATTGCAGCTGGTTGTTCAAGAGGAGTCTCTTATTTCTGCACCGAGGAGCTGGCCACTTCTTCAGTACTTGGCCAGGCCCTGCACAAGTCCTATTCCTCAGAGAGCTGCAGAATTAGGAAAGAACCAGAGGGGGGAAAAAATGCCCAAAGTAAATCATGGCTGGGTAAAGCAAAAGTCAAAATCCATGGCATTTTTACTTCCTGCCGAAAATTAAAATCTCTCGTAATGTGGTTTTCTGGGAAAAGTAGAACGTTGGACCTTACTATAGCTAAAAATTATTTGAATAAATTCTCTGATCATGCACTTCAGATGCAAATAGCACACTTTATTCACTTGGCAAATTGCATAATTCATTTTAATCCTATACAATTTTTGTAATTAGCAGGTGATTTTAATAACTAGGGCACTGTTACTTTTTCTCCCCCCTAATTCTTGTTATTCTTCTCTCTTTTCCATCTGCTAACTCTTTTCTTCTTCCTTCCTCCTTCCAAAATACTTTGCAACTTTTATAACAGCAAATTCTGTCACCTACCCAGGGACGAACAAAAGACCATTGTGTTCAATTTATCTTTTAATAGACTCCTTCCTCAAATATCTCACGGACTGCCAGTACTGTCTACCAGACCCTGTCTCACACGCTTTTGAGTTATGAAAATGTTTGGGAGGGTCTTTCCTTTAGCCCAGACATTTTTCCACCCAAGATGATTGATAGCTCCCGGTTGCCACTAATTACCCTATCAGCAGTTGGACCTGAGCCTAGCCACAGTGCTCTTCCTCCAGAGGCCATCAATGCATCCCTGTCGCTCGTTATCCTCTCCTTCAAGGATGGAACAAACTGACTAATTAGAGACATCATAAATTCTTCCTTCAGGCTCTCCCTGATGCGTCGCCTTGTTTCCAAACAGAGCATGTGGAGGAGAGTTGGGCTGATGCAAGTCCTTTCAAAAGGAAAAATGCAATGGGCTTTATGAGCCTAAGTGGGTTTGCTCAGTGTGTTTTATGGAGCAGAAGAGGAGAGTATTCATTCAGCCAACTCTAGCTGATGCTTTTTAGCACATCTCAAGCTGCAGAGGTTGGTTTAGCTTAGCTATCCCTGTGCCTGGTCGAAGCCAGGCTAGGGCAGCATGCACATATGGAGACAACCTGCATTGGCTTACAGGGATGACTCATAGCTTCCCTTACCTAGAACGAACTGAATGTGTAGATCCCTTCCCTGCTGCCTCCAGTGCCAACATCAGACGCACAGCACACATTGTGCAGAGAGCCATTAAACTGGAAAGGTAAAGAAGTAACCCCAACCAACTGCTGCCTCCCACTGAGCATGGTCAGGAAGGCACCTGTATTCTCTCATCTTCTCAACATGGCAAATTTGACTCTAAGTTTGCTAAATTCTGTCAGGACCTCCATCTTGTTTCAGAGGGCACGATTTTTCTTACTTAGGCATACAGGTGGTTATTTTTTAAGGTAGTGAGAGATCCCATTATAATCTCAAAAAGAAAAGAGAGCGCAATGAAAATGGAAAATAAATACTTTCCCTTCTCCACAGAGCAGAGAAAAAATAACTTGGAGGCAAACCAAGCAAGTTTAGACATCAGTTACTCTGAAGCTCCTCCTCCCAGACAAAAGGAAAGGCCCAGAGGGCACAAACGGAAAAGGGCATTATATTCAGAGAGAAGTTTCTCCAAAGTACATGGGCCATGTGGTACACCTGGTAAAAAAAAGTTAAGGCTCCTCAGCCACTGCTGAAAAGGCAAGTTCTATCAAAACAGGAAACCCTTGCCACTCTGAAAAAGAAGAGAGCAAAGAGGAGGAATGAGAACCAAGGCCTGCAACAGTCTGCTGCATGGGAAAGGCACGTGGAAAAACCCATGTGGAGGAGGGGGGAATGGCTGAATGCACGCCAAACCATGTGGGGCTGGGGATAGTGCCTGCCCCACACCAGCCCTCAAGCCAAGAGTCACATGTTTGTAGCTTCCCTTCCTAAAGGGCTTGAGAGCCACTTCCCATCACCATCCCAAGAAACTCCAGGACCCTGCATATTAAGATATAGTTTACTGCAATAGCAGAGCATGGAGATCTATCCAGGATAGCTTTGGAATTCAGAGACAGAAATATTCACAGCCACATCTGATAACCCCCATCTCCACCTGCTTCCCCAGAAAATAAGTATTTTCTATAAGCATTCAGGTCATCCATAAGCAAGAAATCACCACACACCTGAATTGAGGGTAAACTAAAAAACACGAGGCTACACCTTTCAGAACAAAACACGTCTTGCCCCCTCTCCTCTCCTTCTGTTTATAAGCCCACATTAAATCCTATTGCACAAGGGTTGGCAAAGAGCTGCACAATACCACAGCTTCTCCCTGGGTTTCAGAGGGGTCAGAGCCAGGTACACCACTCCCTGTTGAGCAGAGAGCTGATACATGGCTCCCTAGGCGTGGCCAGGGCAGTGCCACAGACCCGTAAGCTCTGTGGCTTTTGGGGTTTCAACCTCTCTTTCACATGTGTGGCACTTGTATATAGTGGGGTCTAATGGGAAGTTAATCTGTAGGCAAGAACTGCCATTTTGGGAGGCATAACTACTCCCCTCTTTGCTGCCAAAATTGCTCAAATAGGGAGCTAATATTTTAAAACTTTTTAAAGTTTTAAAACAAAAAAAGGATTTAAAAAATCCTAGCCCATTGTGTTCTTCAGCTCCGTTAGGGACAAGGCCAACACACAACTCCCACCAGCTGCTGTTGCCTCCGGCAACATCTCCTCCCTTGGACAGCAACAGCAAATGACAGAGGAGAAGGACAAGAAAAGAGCAGCCACCAGGATCTGGCTGCATCCACCCAGTGCCACATTCCAGTACCAGGTTCAGCCTCTGGAAGACCCATTCCAAAAGGTCCTCTACCTGCTACTGGTTGAGCTGCCCAGCAAGGGTAGCCTGGAGTGGATAGGATAGCTGGGTGGTCCCAAGCGAGGCTCATCCACTGCCCAGAGCTACAGCAAATCATAATAAACAAGTCCCTCGCACAAAGTTCTGTCAGTTCAAATTCCAGTTCAGCTGATATAATCTTCATTTTCTCTTTGAAAGAAAGGAAAAAAAGAAAAGAAAAAAAGAAAAAAACCAGACATCCTAAGGGAAGGGAGTGAGGCAAGCGATGGATTGATACTGCCCGTGTGTGTCTCAGCCCCCCATGTGATGTTAATCAGCTGCCCCCCCCGGGAATACACTGATTTAATTACCGCCTGCTTGCACAGCCCGTCTGCGATGCTGCTCACCCAAGACATCGCGTGAGGAAGAAACAGTCTCAGCGGCCAGGCTGAGAATAGGACAGGCAAGCAGAACAGGAATCATCCCAGCCCTGGTTTGGGGAGTGAGGGAGTGAATTGGTCCAGGAAGCCCATGCAAGTGGGCTGCCACACCATGCCTTATGTGCAAGAGGTGGATAGCATCAAAGGGCACATCACTGCCCCACCAGAGCCTTGGGCACTGCAGAGAGGATGGATGCATCAGGGAGTCACCTTTCTTCTATCTGAAAACAATCTCATTTTGAGGGGAAAAACAAAGACACGCAATGGGCAACGCGGGGTGTTGCAGATTGGAAAGGGGAGAAATAGCCAGATGCAATGAAGGGCAGATGCCCAGTTACCAGGTGTCATGTCAACAGCCCATTCCTCTCACCAGGTGCATGGCACAGACCTCACACGTGAGCACATCTCTCCAACCCCTCTAATTGTCATGCTGCTGGCATTCTGCAGTGTTAATCTGGGATGTTTGAGCATCACTCTAATGCAAACAAATATTTTACAGGATTTCTACTTCACAGTGCATTCATAATGTCAAAGAGGCAGTGCACAGAGGGACACAAACCTCACAGAATTCCTGGAAGGGGAGAGCTACATCACATGCATCCACCCTCAATGTGACTCATTGGACAGTCACTTTGAAGGGGCTTCAGCACAAGATGTGCTGCTCTCCTACCTGGAGGACAGTCGGGAGGTTTAATAATTAATGGCCATACGCTCGCCTGCAAAGGCAGGCACAAAAAGCATCACTGCGTCTTTAACAGCTGCCAGCGATGGGAAACTCATTGGAGTGTGTGTTCAGAGGGGAAGAAGGTTAAGATGATTAACTGGTGCTAACAAGTTTAGGATGTGGAAGAAGTATTTTCTTGGACGTCCATCAAAGAGAGGATTGAATGTTCCCCAGCAGAGGGGGGGTGGTATGTGTTTAACAGATGAGGTTTCTGCCTCCCAAGGCCCGCCCAACCCCGCATGATGCAACCTCTCCCTTTTAAAGTCTGCCTCTGCCCCTGTACCATCAGCGTACCTGCGGCCCCAGCCTGGCACGGGGGCTGAAAGACGATCCGAAAGGGATCCCAAAAGGGAAGGAAAGGGAAGGAAAGCCGCCCCTCCCCTCTTCCTGTTGATCTGCATTCTAGGACACCCTCAGCCACCAGCCGATCAGCCTAGTCCTTGGTCCCCGCAGAGCAAAGGTGTGGGCAGATGCCCAGAAAAGCCAAGAGGGAATCAGGTATCACCACACCTAAAGCAGAGGAACAGCTCCTCATGGGCCACTGCATCCCGTTGTAAAACCCCTCTCTGCCCCACCAGAGCCATCCTGCCACTGGCCAGGCCAGCAACCCACTTTTTACCTCCCCATTGCCCTTAAGCACGTGGCAGCATCTAACATTGGCACCAAAGCAAAGTCCCCTTGCAAACAGCTTCAGAGGGAGCCACTTGGTGCCTGCAACATCTCCTTTGGCCCATCCCAGGTATCCTCAGTGCTCCTTGGCGGCTGGCAGGTGCCCACGCTTTGCACAAGGGGCTTGGCCACCACCAGGCACCGTGCCCCACCATGGAGTCTGGCGGGCGGTACGACTCACCCTCATTCCTCAGGCCGCCGCAGGGCTGCCAGGATGGGCAGCACACGCGAGACCCGCGTCGTGGGGCCCGGACATGCGTCAGCGGCTGACGCAAACCAGCCCGGCCATGTGCACGCAGCCCAGGCCTGGGAAAAATCCTCCACCCCGGTAGCACGCTCATGCTGAATCAAAGCCATTGCCGTACAGTAGCAGTGCAATGTGCTCTTCGGGTTTCCTCAGCCAGCTGAGATGTTTTTGCCTTGCTTTGTCAAGGCGCTGATTTATGCCCATATGTACCATATACATTGTAAGCACAGGCACGCAATGGTGTAAACACTTCTACCAAACATCTGTACACAAACCCGTCAAATATGCAGAAGCTCCCTGCTGCGGCCCTCAGCATACGCCCCCGGCTACCCCACGGGCCACCAGTCGGGGCCCAGTCTGCATGTGAGGTGCCACGTGCCACTGGATTTGTTATTCGGACATGGACAGTAAAGGTCACGTCGGGACCACTGCCTGATAATAATCAGCACAGCCACAATGCTTTTCTCCTGCCTCAGTCTGTGCTTTGGCTGGAGCACTTCACAGCCAGTATCTGCTCCAAAATCTCTTTCCCGTGCATTTAATCCTCAATGTCTTTCTCTGCACCATACCTTTGCCTGAGGAATAGGTTAGTTTATCCCTGGTTTTGCATGGGGAACAGCTGTATCAAACAACCAAGGTTTTTCCAAGGCTGGGATATAATATTTGGGCCATACTATACAAACACCAATAAAGTTAATGCGTATTGTCACCAGGATGCGTGCACACCTGAATATAAATGTTCACCTGTTTGCACCTTTGGGCAGAGTTCAGCCTCCAGAGAAAAAGTCCCATAGCAAATCCTTGTCTTTGGAGGAAATTCTTCACACCTTCCAGCCAATTTAAATTAAAAAAAAAAGCTAAAAATAAGAAGTTTAAAATAAGATGGCATGTAAAAGACAGAGGGGAGCCCTGGGGTGTACATGAGGCAGGCCTGAGCATCACAAGGGGGAATTATACTAACAAGTAGACAGATGTAAATAAACAGGCCACTCTCTTTTAGAGCATTGCACCCATTACTGTGCCAGAGTGCCTTCCATTTTCAATGCTTTGGCTGTTTCTAAGCATATTTTGGATAAAGAGGGAAAGGCCGAGGTGTTAGCCATCCCAACTCTATTGGACGGTAGCACCACAGGGATGCTCTAAGCCCTCCAAGCATTTTGCAGTGCAGGCCACGTTGACAAGTGTATTAATGGCTTACGCAAGCCATCCTAATCTGCAGAGAGGCAACAACAGCAGGTTAATTAAAATCAATTAAATACTCCTTAATAAAGTAAGTTTAAATCCCAAAAGCAGACTAAGCCGGATGAGTTGGTGCTTAGAGATACAAGGAACATCCTTTCTCCATCTTCCGGTCCCTCAGCCATGGATGTGGCAATATACAGGTGACAAAAGCCAAGGTTGGGGTGACTCCTCAAGCCACTCTGGGCAGTTAAGAGCACAGCAGCCTACATGTTCAGAGAAAGAGAGTTAAGTGACCAAACAAACTATTTGTTTGGTTTTTTCCTGAATTGTTCATCCCCATTTATTCACAACTGCTCACAGAATCCACGGAATTCATTGTGTGGTTTGCATCTTCAAAACAAATGAAACAACAGTATGTCTAAACCAAACAAACCCCAACCCAAAATACAGCCAGCAGCCCAGGGTGCATGAGCAACTTTCCAGGCTGAAGTGTGTATATACTCTGGAGGGCCTAGAAATGTGGATGGGGGAATATATTTAAATTTTAGGGAATAATGGAATTCCCAGGAAGATGTCTTACAAAGCAAGGAAAAAAGGAGGGCAGTTCTTAAGCAACGATTATGCTGCAATTTTTCTTCCAGATGTGCTACAGGGATGGCATGCCAGAGAATCCCATTTTCTGACATGGCAACGTGCTGCTGTGGCTGCAGTGGTGCCGGATGCCCATCTGCAGCAGCCCAGGCACTGCTCCCTCCAGATCCTGGCTCTCTGGCCAGCCCTGCTATGAGGGCTTAGTCCTTTCATGGGAAAACACAATTCAGAGAGCTCAAAGCTTTTAGCAAGGAGCAGAAATCCTCTTTTCCAAATTTTTTGCTAGCACTTGTCAAAAAGCTGCTTTGAGCCACTTTCAAAGCGGAAAACACCTTTTGCACAGTCAGCATAGGAAAGCCACGCTGACTTACTGTCCTCAAAAGGGGTGAAATACAAAACCATAGCATTTCAGCCAGTTCAATGCAAGGGGCCAAGGGTGTTCCATTGCATCCTCCCACCTCATCCTCCTCATGGCTCTGAGCCAGGGCCACTGACACGGCTTGTGGCTGCTGATGTTTAAATAGCTGGAGCTAACCTTTCCACGCCCTCACCCCACACCAGGGATCCCAAACACCTCCTTCACCTCTCGGGGCTCACTAGTGTGTTCATGTTTTTAATCTCATGGGAGCCCTTGAGCAGCATTAAGACACTGGCACAGGTCGCCAGAGAAGCTGTGGCTGCCCCATCCCTGGAACTGTTCAAGGTCAGGTTGGACAGGGCTTGGAACAACCTTGTCTAATAAAAAGTGTCCCTGTCTATGGCAGGGGCACGGAACTAGGTAATCTTTTAAGGTCCCTTCCAACCCAAACCATCTAAGATTCTATGATGTGTCCAAGAAGCCCCAGCAAGCTGAAAAAGGATCATGCTAAACATGAGAGCAAGAAAATATAAAAACTATGAAAACAACCTGGCAAGAGATGGAACACCCCAGCTGGGCTGTGGGGAAAAGGCAGGACTTGGGCACTGTTCCCCTTTTTGGCTCATCTCCACAGAGATGTTTGGGGAGAAGATACAAATCCCAAGTTAGAAACTGATGCATCCTCTTGGATAAAATATCCTGCTTGTCTGCTGCAGGGCCAAGGCTCAGCCCAAGCTGCCCAGGAGTCTCCCCTTGCTCCAGCCATCCCCATCAACCTCTCACTTGCTAGGCCAGGTCCTGCCTTTCCCAGCATATTTTCCTTCCTCTGCAACTGTCTGTGGATATGGGCACAGGTCGGGATGTGGGAAATTCTGCCACTTCCCATCAGCTGGGCCCACTGGCTCTGGGGGACAAATCCTGGGTGGGAGCCAACACCCCACTGCAGCCATACACTGCCTCCTCCAGCAGCTGCCAGTGTGCCAAGGGGTCTGGAAAGGTGTAGCCAAGGGGGAAAGCAGAATGCCTGGACTGAGTGTTTGCACCATGTGGCACACATCCCCTGGGTGCAATTGGGGCCACTCCTGCTCCTTGGCTCCTGCAGGCCTCCCTGCAAGAAGGTGAAGAGCAGCAACAATTTTGAGTTGCAGTATCTCCTGCTGGTATTTCTGTAAAGGGTGGCCAGGCAGCTTTCTTTTTGGCCCATGGTGGAGCAGATAGGAAATGTGGGTGAAATTTTGTATGAGGAGAAATGCCCAGGGGACATTCCTTTGCAAAGCCTCAAAGATGTTCCAGAGAAAACCCCAGTTCCTGGCCACAGCCAAAATCCTTTCAGCTGCCCCACACTATCCTCAAAGCCCCTGTAACAGCAGAAGGTACATTGGTTTGTGGCAGGGCTGTGCAACCTTCCTCTGACTGCCAGTGCCAGTCCCTAGGAGCTGCCCCCTCCTGCAGCCCAGGTCCTTCCTCTGCCCCCAAGTGCTGATGCAGGGAGGGATGGAAAAGTCATTCAGCATCCCTCTGAGCTGCTTCCCTGCTAGCATGGCTGACCGCCTCCAGCACTGCAGACTCCCAACCTGACCAAGGAGAAACCAGACCAAAACAAGCATTGTGGAGGCAGAGGGAAAGCAGCCAGCTTTTTTTTTAAAGGGATATTGAAGACCAGAGAAGAGAGCCAGCAGAGTGAAAAACAGCCACGTGGGGACTGTGAAAACCAGAGCTGAGGAGAGAAGGATGGGAAGGGTCTAATAAAGACAGTCACAATATACAAAATACACAAGCGCCCACCTCCACCAGGAAAGCTGTGGGAAGGGATTGTGGTGTAATCCCTGGCTGTTTGAGGCTGCCCAGGCAGACACAGTCTGGATCTACAACTGGATCAAGATTAGACCAGGAAAGCTTAGATTTTTTGCCCCGACAACCTGAAACACAATGCTTTTCCCTTGCAGCATTTTTTTTACTATATGGAGGAAATCAAGGGAGGTCACCTGGCTGTAAGAGGATCCTCCAGCCTCAGGTAGCTCCTGACCACATCCACACACAATATGGAAAAGCATCTGCTTAGTCCCAGAAAAATTCCTCAAGTCACATCCACACATGCAACAACCTCAGACCAAAACCTGTGCTGAGCTCCCTGCCCAGCACAGGGTCTGGGGCTGGAGAATAGCTGCATACAGTTATTGCTGCCACTGAGGTTTCCCCAACCTCTTCCCCAGGTCTCTTCTCCAATGTGTACAAAGTTGTCCCAGATGCGTCTAGCAGTAAGTGGGGACAGAAGGAATGACAGAGGTTATCTATTGAAGGGTACAAAGTCAGTAATTACCCAGAAAGGTTATGCTAAACTTGAGGGCTGTGTCCTCCCCATCGAGACGCTGCTGGAGAAGCCCACTGCGACCTCTAAGCTCAAAAAACACAATGCCAAGGAGCAATATTTCACGGGTAGTCACACCCAGCCAAAGTGATCTGAAGTAGCCACTTCCCAGTCAAAGGAAACTTGTATTTCCTTATCGTTTGCTATAAATACAGCTGTGCTGTTTTCCTGACCATGTTATTCCTTGAATCCTTATCACACGCTCTCAGATAGCCACAGCACAGTCACACACTTCACAATCTTCTTTTTCTCCTATTCTCAGCTTTTCCAAACCATTTATGTTCATGACCCCATCTGCACTGAAGCTCTTCTATGGCAATGGGTGACACTGCCCTGGAACTCCACATCCACACTGAACAGGTCAGCAAATGAACTTGTCATCCTTTTCACCCTCTCTGCCGTGCAGGGACCTGACTCACAGTTACAGATGAACTCAAATGTCACTTCTGATAAACATTTATTTTGCTGAGGAGCATGATGTGTTTATAGGCAGTGAAGTGGGCCAGTGAGAAGCAACAGGCATGTGCCAAGTCTTGCAACATCTTGACGCTTCTGAATACCTTGGTCTCCCGCAAAAGTCATGTTGTCTGGTCCTTGGGGCATTTTAAACACAAGGGAAAAAATGCATAGAGGAAAAGGATTCCCAAGGTCTTGGGCTGGAAGACAAACCACGTTGAAACGTGGTCAGGTGGTCTGCATTGCATCAGCCTGGAGACCCAAGGAAAATACCCTGGAGCAAAGGGTCTAAGACGAGACAACAATTGGCTGAAGGTGCTTTTGTTTCTGTACTGCTCCAAACCAATCAAAACCTCACCTGGCACAACATCAGCTTTAGATTGGTATGGTTTCATTTCCCTCAATGGATTAGTTGACAGGATGAGGGAGAATTTTATATATAGTTTCTGAATCCATAGAATATTTGATGAAGACAAGCAAGTTTGACAGGTAAAAAGGAAGCCTCAATCCTTATGAGACATTTATTATTATTGTCCTCCTAAATCAAAGCTGTTATTCAGCAATACAATGAGCTTAACTGAATGAATGGGCACCTAAGAGTTATGAGAAATTCATCGCAGACTGCTGCCAAAGCTTCCCAAGGGATGTGAGTATCAGTAATCAATTTATTATTATTTATTACAATCTCAATGCAGAAATACCTGGATGATTCATCTATTGCACACATGGTGTAGGAGGTGACATTCAAATGGCCTCAAAAAGCAGTGAATCTCTTTTTTCGCTGCTCTGCATTTAAGTTCTACGTTTCCTTCTTCAAGCTGGCTCAGAAACACCAAGAGGACATTCATTCCTGTGGTTTTATAGCATTTATATGTCAAGTCCACACAAGAAGTTAAAAATGGAGGAGGGCTGTGATCTGTGTTTCCATTGAAGGGCAAACACTGATATTTAAAACCAGGTGAACTCAGTTTTGATCCGTTCTTTTGAGAAATTATACTTAGAAAACATTTCACTTGTATCATCTTTTAAATTTAAACCAAAATTGCTCCTGTTGTTTCTTTCTGAGACTAAAAAGAAATCCAACAGTCCTGATCTGGACTAGTCAAATCAGGCTTTTTTCCTACAATTCTGGATCTTGGATTTTAGTTCTTTTCCACTACAAACCTGTACAGCTTTAACTCTTGCTTTTACAAGCTGCTGTGTTGCAAATCCATTTTAGTCTGGCAAGAGACTGTACCTCCCATGTCTGTACTGGACTAATACAATGATTTTGAGACCTTACCTACAGCAAAGACAACGCCTTTGTAATTTCATTCACTCTTTTCCCAACTGTTGACCACATTTAAATACCCTTTGATAAGCACATCACCAAGTACTGTCAAACACCTCACAATAGACACTAAAAGAATCAAAGGAGAAACTACTGAAAATGGAAGAGCTACTTTAATGTGCTCATCCAGACATAACTTTCCCTGCCAACTTCTTTGCAAAATGAGTTTCAGTCACCCAGTTTGAATATACAAATTCAAATTCTCCCAAAACTTCAACTTTGGATGTGAGTGGTAGCTGGCACTTCTATATTTTTTTCTAGTCAAATGTATCAAAAGACAATGAGGAAGGCTGAATGATTCATACTCGTGGAACGAAATGCCATTCACAAGTGTTTTTTCCATAGCAATTTGTCACTTATTGTATTGAAACCACTTCAGAAGATACGTCTCAAAGAGCCTTTTGATATTAACATGATTAAAACCATAATGCAATTAAGCAATCCCATAATATTTCTGTATGTTATATGAGTAGGAACTCAAGTGACCACTTAATTCAAGTCCCTCATAAATGGTTGCTTCTAGCAGAAGGCTGTTATTCTACAAGATGCTTTGGATCTCGGTAGAACACCAAGGAATTCAAATCTTCTCACCCTAGAGGCATTTTGGCTCATCAAATTTCAGCTCTGGTGTTGGATCTAACCTACATGTCGCAAACCTTCAAAAATCATCCAAGAAAGATGCACTTCTCAAGAGCTTCTCTGCCCACTTCAAAACTGGTATCTAAAATCAGTGGGAACATTAGTCCTCTAAACCAATCCTTCTCTCTTTATTGGCTACCTAGAGATCTACCTGGATGTCCATCACTTTTCCTATTGTTCCTCTCACATGTTGGCATCTACGTACATACCAGACTTGCTGCACACAACTCCATATCAATTTCCTGTACCTCAAGCATACTGTTATTCAAGTACACAGAACTTTGCATTCACACAGAGACTGCATTAAAAAATCCTTCAGTGAGATGTAGACAAAAAAAGGTCCTTCCAAAGTGCCAGCTGTCCCAGATCCCTACCTGCCGGGCAGTTGCATCGCTGGTGTGTGTCTCGAACTTCTCGATGTCTTGGCAAGTGGAACTTTAATTTCTGCCAAGGGAGAAAAAACAGAAAAAGGATTAATTTATACCATTGAAACCAAAGCCTGAAATTCTTGAAAAAGTGGAAATGGGAGGGGATGCTGCCCAAGTAGAGATGGGAGAGACAGGGCAGAACAGTTTGGGAATGAAGAAAGGCAATAAAGTTCATAGTCTTTAACTAGAAATACAGGGTTTGATTGAAAGCAGGCTGAGGGAATTGTGTAATGGCCTCCAAATGTGGTCCTCCTGACAGGCATTACAAAACCAAGAGCTGGCAGAGGCAAATAAATTGGTAACTGTGTCCTCATGACAAAGCCATATTTCTCAGAAGACCCACTCAGCGGGCAGAAAATTGAGATCTGGAGCAGGTCCCCTTCCACCCTGCAGCAGACTCCCTGTGTTCTTGGAGACACCTGGATGGACAGAAGGGTCCCACTGCAAGATTGTGGCTGAAGATGAACTGAAAACAGCAACAGCATCCCCTGAAATCTTCAGATGCTGTGAAACTTAGTTTTTCCCCAAGGGCAGAACACAACAAAACTTATCAAGAGCTTTCACAAGGTGGAATTTTGTCAGAATGTTAATTTCATATGAGTTTGGATTTCTAATGGTGCCAGCATGCCAGTCTCCTGCTCTCTGGGCCCATCTGTGTATCTCTTGAAGGGCAAATAAAGTCCACCTGAGGTCACTGCATCTTCCCTCACTGGATAAATCAATAAAATTAGCCCACGTCCTGAGCAAAATGTGCTTCAGGAATAGCATCCTCACCATCCCTCATAGACTCTATAAAATAACTGTAATTAAGTGAAGAAAATGCAAATGAATCCAAATAAGTTATTCATTAATGCCTGCGAACCACACTTGGTTAATTATTTGAGAGGGCTGAGCTGCTGGGGTTCCTGGGCTACAAAATCACTCCCTCTTCCCTCCTAACCTTCAAGCCCAACTTCCCATCTCAGTTACACCTTCCTATTTTTTGTGAACTACTTCACAAGTGCACTAACATTTTAAAAGAAATAGCCTTATATAGGGCACAACAGAAGACCATGCCCAAGATCATATAGAAATTGCTTTATTTTCACAAGTAATTGAGCATCTTCCTGCAAGAAGGCATCAGTTTTGGAAAAATTATTTTGGAGAGGATAAAAGCAAATCAGCTTGTTTCCACCTGGGATGAAGGAAGTCCCAATTGGCTGGAACATTTCCATTTTTTCACTTTGAAAGAACTGGCTTCCTTATTGCAAGTCAGAAGAGTAACAGTTGTTGTGATTAGCTAGAAATTTAATATTTCAGAATTTTATTTTTCATGGTAGAATGAAATGTTCTGATAGCAAGTTGATTTGATATCAGGGTGAGGAGAGGGTTTTAGGCAAGGAAAATTGCCAGTTCCCACAGGGCGTTTCATCAGTGTTTACCTTCTCAGTTAAAAGCACAGATAAGTGAATCTCTGCATTAGGGTATATTCCCATCTAGCTACCACCCCCAGATGGCAAAGCTCTGCTCTGCAGCACTGCCTGGCTTCTAACTGTGCTAGTGGTCAAACACGGCCAGCGGACCCTTTTTTTGGATTCTCACACTGGTATGTGGACATACACAGCCCCATTCCCATCTACACACATGCCAACCAAAACGTCCTAACATGAGACTGCTGCATTTGGGTGGTGTTCCCATGTTTGGGAATCAGGCTCAGAGAAGGAAGGGGTGATGGTTTGCAAAGGCGGGAGGAGCAGAAAGTAATTTCCTACTCAACAAGGGTCCAAACACCCTGGCTGCAACAGGGGCCTTTATAGGACACAAATCTGCAAGGAAACATGGAAGAGATCCCCTCCCCACCAAGTGCAGAGGCACTGGAGGGGCTAAGCGGGAATGACTGAGTTAGGGTGCACTGCAAGAAGCCTTGGCTGGGTTGCTGTGCAGGCATACAAAGAGAGGAGCAGCATAACTGGACAGGGAAGTGATGAGCCAGCAGGACTTCAGCATGTCCAGGAACAGAACATGACGGATAACATTTCCCTGAGGATTTATCTACAGGGTCAAGGTAGGGGAAAGACCTGGGAAAACTGAAATAGCCTTCTCAAGGATGGGGGCCCCTCAGGAGGGAGGTGTGGGTGCTGCTGGGCAAGCTGGGAGCACAGCCCTGTGCACTATGGCCATGCAGCTGTCGGACGCTTACCAGCGTTTGGACATTCTCCCCCATCCCTCGTGCCTCCCTCAAGCCCAAGAGCTCTGCACATCCCTGGGAGTGCAAAGGGCAGTGGTGCCGTGGGATTGCTCCCCTTTAGTGGGAGGCAAAACCTATCAGGAATTTAGAAGCTCCTGGTGTTCAGAGTCTATTAAACAAACACTGCCACAGAAAAAATCCTTCGTTTTAGAGACCTCAGTTCAACTTTGGGTGGAGATGGTGAAACAAAGCAAACCTCCAGCCTTTTCTGCTTCCTTCATTACCACTGTGTGAAATATTGCCTGGTCCAACACAAGAAGCTGGCTTTACTCAGGAGAGCAAACAAAATGTACTTCCCTCTAAAAATGTCGTTTCCAAGAGAAAACTTTCATTCCCAGGCAACAGAAAACCATTCAATTTTAGGGCAAGGTTGACTTCTGTAAGCAAAATTTAAAAAAGAAGTAGGCTCCGGAAATCTAGTGCTTACAATCTCCTTCCTCGTATGTGGGGTTTGCTCTTTCACCTGGGGGACTACCTGGAGCATGTAACATCAAGAGCAGCAACAGGCTACCTCTTACTTTCCAGAAAGGCTAAAAACAATTCCTATGGAGGGGATTGCTTTGTCAGCAGAGCCAGCTTGCTCTCATCTGTCACATTTTCCAGTGACATAACAGCTGCATCTTCCCCCTAAACCATGGCAAGCGGCTGGAAAAAAAGCCTTTGCCAGCTCTGGATCACCTCTGCCCACACCTCTGCATATTTAGGGAGCCATCGCACATTGCTGAGTGCCAGGAATGGGAAAATCCCCTCTGCAAGAGGACAAGGCCAGGAGGGTCATCCTGAAACACGTGCTGGGAATGGGCAGTAAAGTCACCACGGGCTTTTCCCAGGGGTTTTGTTAACTCACCACAAGTGTGACAGGACAGGGCTGACATGGGTGGACAGAGCAGCGACAGCAAGACCACTTCTGACATTAAAGGACCATGGCTTTGGTCTCCTAAACCTTGCAAGTGCCTATTTTGGATGAGCACTTGAGATTAGATGAGAAGAAGGGCACTTCTTCAAAGGGGGCAGATTAATAGCTCTTTAGCATTCCCAGTTGTTTGCAGTCATCGGGGGAGGTGAAATCATTTCCCACCACTATCTCCAACAGCTAAGAGAAACACATCTTAAATAGATCATCTATTACAACCATCAGGAGGATTTCAAGGGTGGGTGGTTTTGTTAACTCTTACTGTTTTACCCCCAATTTCCCTGTTTTTTCTTAAAGGCCCAGCTCCTGGGATCATGGGACCGTGTGGCACAGAGCAAAAGCACGAAGCGAGTCCTCCCAGATGGAGCAAAAAGCTTGGAAATAACACCACCTAGGTACAGGGATTGCAAGCAGTCGAAACGAAATGAGACTTAGCTACCAGAGAAGTTGCATGCTCCTGATTGTGGGGCAAAAAACACTAAGCTAAAGACATAGGCAGGGGATGCTTAGAGCAAGCTTGCAGACCCTAGGAAACAGTTGTGCAGTGTGCTTTGAGATATAGAATCAAAGGAGGAGGAGAAAAAAAGCTTCAAATCAGGAGGAAAAGGGAGTTTTCTGATGTCCCTCCTTTGCTTGCATTAGTAAGGAAAGAGTTCCAGGGAAATGAGACTACTGGGAAAGCAGTGAGGATCAATGCTCCCTCCCCATTCACAGGCACATTCCTGAATCCCTTCAGAATCACTAAAGCCACAACAAATACCTTCAATACAAACCCCTGAGAAGGCTGAGGGGCAGCTGATCTTCCTGCGGGGTGCACAGGATTACCTGCTGTTGCATCACACATACACATTTCTATCTCTACAAGCTCACAAATTCTGGGATTTTTTTTTCCTAGCAGCAGCACTGAATCCATCTTGTTCTCCACCCTGATGACTTTTTGACAAATAAAATAGCACCAAATGTTACCCAGCATGGGAAAGGACCCTGTTTTCTTCTTTGGAAAGCTTTGCCTCTCTTGCAAATGCCAGTAGTGAGTTTATTCATGCTCCTTGTATGATTTTATGATGTCTCATAAATGCAGAGGAATTCTAATTCCTACATGGAGTTAAAAGTTCTCCCTGTACTACCTGTTTCTGGCCCATTCTGTGCAGATGTTTTTACAAGAAAACCTAGTCAATCTGAGTCTGGTAGAAAATTCCCCTGTGGTATTCGCCTACACCAGGCGGAGGTTTACACAGTAGCGAGTGAAGCACTGGTCAGGCTGCTTCTGGGAAAGCGTCTGCCGCCCTCTTCTTGCTCCTCCTGAGCTGAAATGGAAACACTGCCACAGCCAGCCACGGGTGCTTGAACACCAGGCTCCAAGATCGAGAAAACATCCCCACCAGCTGCCTTAAAACTAACATCTTAAGCAAACCAACCCAGCTTCTCTCCCTGACACTTTGCTTTATTTTTGCATGTCTAGAAGAAAGGCCTCTAAATGGATTTTGGCAATTTGCACTTCTCAGTGCAATCTGTATGGTGTCCCTCGCAGACCCTTGGAAACATCCAGGCCATGCCTGGGCACAGTCATGGCCCAGACTAGAGGACATTACACACTCCAGCTCAGAGCAATACAGGTTTTGAGCATAACCTTAGAGCTCCTCTATTAGCCCTCACAGACTTCACTTCTTCACATCCCTCCGGCTTCTTCTTCACAGCCACCAGACCTAGAAATGTGCTCCTATGTTGTGACTCCCCTCCTCTCCCACCTCCCTACCAACCTCTAACCAGCTTTTTCTAAAGCTGGGGTTCCTTTAAAGCTTTGCTGTTTTATTTTGTGATGGATAACACTGAGCTGGCAGCTGTGAAACCCATTAAGGTTGAAACACCAGGAAACAGTGAGGATGTAGCAATGAGAGGCAGTGAGGGTCTGTGCAGGGGGAGATGAATATCCCACTTTCACGTCCATTACAGCAAGCCCATTTGCAGCCCCTCTCCCCCACGACTTATTTTGTTTCCCTTATTTTTTTTTTTCTTCCATCTGTTCCCTGTTCCCTTTATTTTCCCTGTTTTTCTCCATCCTTGCCCCTAACCAGTCAGTCCAAGGTCTCACTTCAGACCTAATGAAAAGGAGGACTAGAAGGATTCTTCTTTTCTAATCAAAAGCCTCATATGGCACCCCACCCTCTGTCCACCCGCAGCCCCTTGCCCCGGACCTTGAGCTGCTTAGTCCACGCCAGTGCCTCTGGCTGAGTGTTGAGGTATGAGGTTTAGATGCTTAGCAGAAGTGGGCAGCACAGTTGGCAAGGGTCTCCTCCCCAAGGAACAGAGCCCTCCTCCCCCACGGGCATCAGACCTTCACAGGTATAAAGGGACAGAAAATGTAGGCCAGGCATCCCTACTCCTCCAAACTCCAGCACTTTTCTCCAAGCTCCTTTTCAAGCTGTGGCCCTGGATGGAGCTGGTAACCCTGGTGGTACTCAGGAGCAAGTGCTCCTGTCCTACAGCTGCTCCCCACACTGGCTGCAATGGGGACTGTGGTCACCCCAAGGTGCACAGGAGGGTGCTCAGAAAGGAGGGGTGCTGCTGGGCACATGGGCATCATGAGATCCTCATTTCCTCACTGAGCCAAGCTATAAAAAGGTGTAAAGGTGCCACTGCCAGCAGAGCCAGCAGGACACGGGGCCATCCAGCCCCAGGCACCACTCCCGGGAGGCATCCTGTGGCACTTCTCAAATCTCAGTAGAGATAAACTTCAACTTCCCAGCAGACTCATGCCAGCAGGAACAGAGGGATTGCTGCACGTTAGCCCCTGCTTAGTGGCAATGGGAAGTAATCCCTGCATGAGAGTACAACCACAGGGCCCAGATCCAATCACTTGCAATGCTTCTGCCTCCCCAAACCCTTTTTAAAATTGGGATATTGTCCCATTACTCCCTTATTCCTCATCCAAAGAGGCAACTCAAAACCATGTCCTTCAGCTCCTGCAGTGTTTGCTAACTCAAGGTTCATGGCTTCTGGCTGCACACCCCAGCAGATCCAGGGACTGCTCTCACAAGACCCATAAACAGAAGCTGAGCCTGTCAGCTATAGGTTTAAACTCCTCACCATAGACTTTCACTGCTCCTAGAAAGCAGAAGGGGGTCCAGGTCACCCCAGATGCCATGCAGCACTGCTCAAGGCAGGTCCCAGTAGCCACCATTCTGATCATCCCATTCTTTGCCTCATTTGGCAATAGCAGCACATGAAGGATTTTTTTCAGATACACACAGTTTTTGGGCTAGCCCTAGGGATCTCTCCAGCATGACTCAAGCCAAAGCCAGAGTAAAGAGAGAAAATAAACGGTGGGTGGAAATGGTTCCAGCCCTGAATTTCACCCCCAAGCCTCTCCTAGAGCTGTGGGAACAGGTTAGTGGTGACCTGTCTGGAGAGTTCAGAGACATGAGCCACCATCTGCTCCCTGACACATGTCAACACCACTTCAAAGCCCAACAAGGCAAGGAATACTCATCGCAGCCAGAGCAGAAGAACCCAGACAGCCCCCAGCAGCATCAACACAGCAAAGTAAAAGGTGTCAGCAACAATAATCTGCACTTTTGGGCACTCTTTATTGACCTGCTGAAGCCAGTAGCAGCATTCCCCCATCCCCAGAGGAGAGCTCACAGGGTCCAGTGGAGTTTGGATGGGACTCAAGTGAGTATAACACAGCCATATGCTCTGCACTGATGCTCTGGCAGTACCAGAAACCATCCTGGCAATGCCAATGTGTCTCGTTTTCCAGAGCAAGGAGCTGTGGGAGGGCTCAGGGCTAGTACAGCAACAATGCTAGCCCATCACAACATCAGTGTGTTGGCAATTACCTCCTCCCATAGCCATGCCAGCTACGACATGCCTTGCCTGTCCCTCTCCTGGGGCTCAAACCCACGCTGAATCCCCAGGTTTAACCTCTAGCTCTAGTTCTAACTCTTTAAGTAGGCAGGACTCCTGAACAGAAAGGCTGGAGGTTTTTGCCTTCCCGCCAGGACCAGGGATGAGGTTTTTCCTCTTTGGAAAGTGCAGGCTTCAGCTACAGCGTGGGTTGAGAAGAAAGAATTAAATGCCAAACAAGTTTGAGAGGTGGGAGGGACCTGAAGGAACAGGGAATTCAATCTAGCAGCAGCATCGCTTCTGCAGAGATAGGTTTTTAAGGAAGGGGAAAATAATGGATAACATGACTAGGCAAGCATGCATATGCCTAAAATCTATAATACTGCAAATTACACATGCAAAACGAAAGAACACCGACCTCATTGAGCAGTTGGTCAACTCTTCCCAAAATAGCTGTCTCCATTTGGTCTGCTGAGAGCCAGGCAGGGAGCTGTGTGGGTCTGTCTGCTTCCAAGTGGGACACCCGGGACTGCAGATCGGAGGTCCGAAAGTACAGCAGGAGGCTCAGTACCAGAGAAAGCAGAGAGACGCCAGGCAGCCCCGAGCCCAGCAGGAGAGGGAGGCGGCAGCATCTCTCCCCATCACCGGTCCCGGGGGGAGCCACGCACCCCCTGTCAAAAGCTGCTTCGTCGACGCCTTTCCAGCTCTTCTCCTCCAACATTCCCTCCCTGTCCTGAGAAACAATAAATAAATAAATAGAATAAATAAAGCTTCACTCCTACTCCAAGAAGCACAATCCAGAAGGCATAGGAAAAAAAAGGTCCAAGGGGATCTCAGTGTCAGCAAATCACAAGTGACAGCAATAATGACAAAAGTGGATGGGGGGGGGTCTTTAAAAAATAAAAACAAACCACACACATAAAAGGGTGCAGAAAAAAGGGATCCAGCTGCAGCAAAGAGTGCAAGGCGGGAAAAAAATAATCTGATCAAGATTTTTTTTTTTTTTCCTCCTGTATTTCGGTCTTTTAGTTCGCTAGTAGGTTTTTGGTTCTTTCTAAGCTGTCAGTTTCAGTTCCTTCGCAGACTGGCCAGGAGCTCGCACATGAAAGTCCCCATTAGAGAGACGTAATTCTCAGCTGCTCCGGCGACGTTGTGCTCTGGCTGATCGTGGCTCCCCTGTAACATGACACACTCCCTCCGAACTACGGGGCTGGGATGAGCGAGCTGTGCGGCTTCCCAAAGTAACCTCCTCGGCTCGCCCTCTCTCTCCACCTCTCCCTTGCTGCATGATTTATTTATTTATGCAAAGCGCCGGGGTGGGATTGGGCAGTGGGACGCCCCTGTCCCGCTCGGTCCCCAAACCACCTCTCTGCCGCCAGCCCTATCCTTTGAAGTGACTCTCGCCAAGGTTATTTATAGAGGCAGGAAAGAGATTGTAAAGCAAAGGCTGGGCTCACACCAGCCTGCGTCTTCCTTTCCTCCAGGCAGCCGAGAGCACTTTACGGGGTGGTACAAATGGTCTGTCCTGTCCCCCACGCAGATCCTGGGGCAGCCCTGAGGCATCAGCAGTGGGGTATTTGGACCCTGATATTTTGAGGAGAGCAGTCAGGCAGGGCGAGAAGCAGAGGAAACATCTGGAAACAAGAGCTGGCAGCTGAAAGCTCTGCAAGAAACAAGCGAAGGGCAGCAGGGGGAAACCCCAGGCGGGCAAGCTGCAGCGCTAGGGGGGAACATTTGGGGCTTGATTTCGGGGTACAGCCTGCCAAGGGTGTTCAGAGGAACGAATCTGCTGAGGCCCTCTAGTGAAGCAGAACTTCCCATCATCTCCGTGTTCCACCAGGCACAGAGCACCAGACAGACAACCCCCTTTGGCAGGAGCAGTCTCCCCAAAACGTGCCCTAGGGCAGCTCCAAGCCATGCGTCTGAGAAACAAAGCCTCCTTCTGTTTTTCAGGAGCAAGGGAGGGCTACCTCTCCTAGTTTTTCTGAGCATAACATGCAATATTTTATCCTCCGGGGTGACATGCAGGCTCTGCTGAGCCCCTGCCTGTCTGTCTGTCCATTCTTTCATCCTCTCCTTGAGCACGCTAAGCAGTGAAGCAGCACAGGGCTCACCGTGGTGCACAGTCATTAAAACCCAGGCAGCAAATTGTTCTCTTAAAATCCTCCTCCCTTGTGGCTCTCTTGCTGTCATTTACACGTTTTAAATGAAGATTTTGCATGCAGTCTGTGCTGGAAATTAACAGGCAGAGAAAACTCATATTCATCTCTGGCCTGGTTTCTGTTTCAGAGGGCTGGAACAAATAGACCTTCTGGGAGCAGGTTAACGCGAGCACGAGCTGTTTCTCCTCCACCAGACAAACCCTCAGAGGGCCCAGTAGCACACAGCCCCAGTTCTTTGAATTGACTCATGCCTTTCACAGCCACTCACTTCCCAAAATGGGATTTTAGCATCTGCAAGGAAGGAAATCCTTTCTTTATTTCTTTTAGTGGGTTTCATGTCATCTCACTGCTCAAATTTGCATTGCTGTTCCGGCACGCATGGAAAACACCCCTCTGATGGCTGCAGCCTTTCAACAGTTTTTCATATGAGCGGGGCAGAGATGTGTAACCCACAGACCCAGCACACAAAGGGTGTCTATTTGTTTAGGAGATGTAGCCACCCAGTTTCCTACCCCTGCCTGGTCTCTCCCTGTGTTAGCAGCCTATGTCTTTACAGAAGGAAAAGATGTCTTTGAGGCTGTGGCTCTGCCAGAGGTAAACCACAGTCAATGGGAGTTACCTAAGATACCACCTGCAATAAGAGCAAATAAGTGGACAGCAAGAAATGAAAGGGAGATGCTTAGAGGCTGATGACACAGTGTTTGAGAAATAGAGATCTAATCGGGTAAATACCAGTTAGCAACTGGTGCTGAGTTTCCTTGAGAGTGCTGCAGTACACTACCTAAAGACTGAGGTTGAACTACTAATGACTGCAGCTACCTGCCTGTGCTATACAAAGTTTCACCTAAGGCTGTCTCTCTCCCCCCTTTATACCAACCTAAGCACTGAAATCACAAAAACACACCCTCTAAGCTAAAAATGAAAATCTACTGGATATCTACATCTTATTACCCCACACTGGCTGGGAAGAGCTCTCTGCTCTTTTGCGCTGATTTTTGATACAGATCCTGCTGTCCAGACATGAGCATCACCCAAATGACTCTATAAGTGCCTTTTCCTGCCTCCCCACCAGCCCCTCTCCAGCTGATCAGCTCATTTAGAGGGTATGTCATAGTTGATGCAGGCTGGGGAGCTCAGACGGATTTCATGCGGAAGCCTTAGCTGTAGAGTGCAGAATTTTTCTATCCATGAAGCATTAAGGAGCCCTGTCATCCCATGCCAATAAAGATGGAATAATTTAGCCACAAACATGAGCCAACTGTGCATGTCAAGCCTGTAGCACTGCTCAGTAAAAAAGCTGCCTCCAGAGACAGGCCTGGCAACGTGGAATCATCTCAGCACTCATTGAGTTGAGCACAGCCCAGACTTCAGCTCTCTCAACAGCCTGAGAGGAGGTGAGTACTGGCCTGAAATCAGTCCTCCTTCAAGTTCGTGACTCTCAAAGTTGGTCAAGTAGAAACAAATACTCAGTTGCAATCAGGAGTGATTTCACTGACAGGTGACTCTTAGAACGCCCTCCATATGCTGAGCTTAAGGCTGTATCCCTCTTTTCTCGGGGAGGTTGGTGAAATTCCTTACAAGGACAGTAACCACACACTTCTGCTTCTAACAGGTCCTCCAGGGCAGTTAAGGACCTCAGCACCAACATACAATGGACTGGAGCAAATAGAACTCGCATTTAACCTCCCAAAGCGGCTGAAACTCCTCTGTACAGTGAAAAAGTTTCACATCTAGCACATGGCTCTTTGTCAGTTGAGCACTTACAAGCAGGCGTGGCAAGACTCAGCTTGGTCAGTCTCAAGCTGGCGCTGGCACTCCGACACTTGTACATGGGCAAAGCACCTCACAGGCTCTGCAACAGACACACAGTGCTCACAAAGGAGCACAATATGCGGGGATTCCTCACAGGGCACAACATGATCTCATTGCAATAGACCCTAAACCCTCTTTGACCCAAGGTAGGTACTGTGGGCATGAACCACTCCATGCCACAGGCCAGAAATGGATAGAGCTGGGCATGGATGAGGATCTTGCTTCTATGAGCACAGTTCAAGCCAGTGAGGTACCTACAACTGGTCTCCACCTGAAAAGGGATAGATAACAGCAGCAGGCTTTCTTTACCTTCCTTCACTTTAAACACAATCTTCCATTAAAAAAAAATAATGTGTCCTTCCTGTCACTAACTGGAAGTTGAGGCCAACTGCCTGGAGATGGCCATATGCTCAATCTTACCAATCTTCCCCTTTTCAGACCATTTACTAGGGAGAAAAACCCCACCCCAATTCTCTTTTTCTTTCTGTTCTACTCCTTTCCCTCTCTCCCCTCCCACCCCTCAGGAAACATGGGGGTCTTGGTGTGCTCAAACGTCCCATTAACTAGCAGCCGACATCTCCAGCTATTGTAAATATATTAATTCAAGGCCTTTTGCTGCATTTATTAGACTCAAGAACAACATCTGGAAACAGATGTTTTCTGAGTGGAGGAGAGGAAAAAGGAGGGTAACAAAACAAGGGGGTGGGAAGGACTCTTGCAAGTGAAAGAGTGATCTGCAGACCATCCCTTTGCAAAATGCTGCTCAGATGGAGCACTGCAAGGGGCTGAGGCAAGCGCAGCCACACCCCTCCAAGGCAAGGCAGTGAGAGTAAGAATGTCTTAGGAGGGCTGCTTGAGAGAAACAGCAGTGGGGGAATAGAAAAACTCACATCAGCTTTCAGAGCCCTTGTGACGAAAGGTCAGAACACTCTCACACAAATGGGACACTGGGGCAGAGAGATTTGGGGTTTTGTTTCTTTCTTGGTCATGGACTGTCCCAGTCCTCAGCTGCTCTATATCCCAGAGGCTGCTAGGCTTGTAGTGGGAAAATGCCACCTCCGTAAGAGTCTGGCAGCATCTGCCACCGGGTCTGTAGAGTAGGCAAGGTCTAGGGCTCCTGCAGTATCCTGTCTGCCCCAAGCAACCCATTCTCAAACGGCAAGCAGAGCGGAAACCTCCCATGCCAGGGACTCTGAAGGACCGAGGGGTCCTGCTCTGATGTGGAGTCTTGATGTCATGGCTCAAATTTAGACAATATTTAGAAAATTACACAGTGTTGACTAGGGAACAAAAAGCAAGCATGCACACACATATTTAAAAATATATCCCATGGTATTATTGTGAAACTCTGTTCTCAACTAGATAAACTTTGGCTTAGGTACAAGAGATGCCTAAGGTACAATAGAGGTCTGAGACCAAAGCTTCCCTGCATTTCTTCTGTGAGAAATGCAGTTTTACACATACACATACCCTCGCTTTTTACTAAAATAAAACTAAAGCCATCAAACAGCGCCAAAAACTAAAACAGAAAAAACCAAAATCCCACAAGTATTTTGTCATCTTTAACCTCAGGTTCACAACAGGTATCTCCACCCTTGTCTCACTGAGATGCAATTACACATACTTTGCAAGTAAGGTCAGGAATATTGAGTATTACCTATCTAATTTGGTATTTGTTTATAGGAAGTATTAAGTAGCCCATGGAGCAGAACAATTCCCGCCTGCGGAGCTGCTCTTACCCATTGTGGAGTTATAGAATAAAGACACATTTGATCCTTTGGGAAAAGGGTTATGAAAATACATGGAAAAAATGTACTGTCCGTGCATAGTAATATCATGGCTGTTTTCAATCACTTGGTCTCCTACAAAACAAAGGGGCTCGCTGCACAATATGAACTCCTAGCACTGGTAGCAGCAAGGGAAGTAAGAAAGAAGCAAGCTCAGTAGTATCTGGTTAGGGTTTTATATTTTCATAACCCTAAAATGCCTGAGCTCATTCTTGCCTCCCTCCCATCAAAGCCAAACTGGCTTTGTGCAGCTGCAGTGCTGGGAACCTGTCCCCAGAGCCACGTGAGAACAAAAAAGCAGAGCTGAGCTGTGTCCAGGGTGGGAGCCTGGCCACCAGCAGCTCCTGCAGAGGTTGGGTCAGAGCTTCCAAGGGAGGATGGAGCAAACACAGGTTTTGCACAGTTTGGGGCCACCTCTTCTCCCACACACCCCGCAGAGGGAAGGCTTTGCTGGAGGAGAGTGCGAGACAGCAAGTGGTGGACACGCAGCTAAGCTGCCCACGCTTGTCCTTGTGTTTTCAACTAACCTCTCACCTTTTGTTCAGATGATAAGGGAAATGGCCCTGAGCAAACCAGGCTCTGCACCCTTCTTCATGGAGGAACTTTGTCTCACAGCAGAAGCACTTCACGGCCAAGAAGTATTTCACAGGAAGAAGTTCTACTTCTTTTCAGCAGTTGCTGGGCTTTTTCTTCCTTGTTTGGAGCTGATTTTTAATTTTCAGTGCCATTGAAATCTGCAGAGATGGTCATCTCTGCTAGCCTGTTTTTTGCTGTTATCTTGGTTCCTACAGAGCCTGGGTGGGAAAGAGAAATTAAGAAGAACAACATTTCTACAAATAAGACAAGAAAAAGCCTCCACCCCTGCAGCACTATTCCCCAATATCTTGCAAGCTTAAGAATTCCCACAGCAGCCTGTGGGAGATGGCTTTTTCTCAGGACAGAGATGTGCCTACACTGGGAGTGCTGCTTTGGAAACTCTGTTTTGGTGAACCTGGGAAATCCCTTGTGCAGGGCATTGCTACGAGCTCTCAGCACAGCTGGAGCGGTACAAAACTTTAGCTGTAGTGAAGAGACTGAACACTCAAAATCTTCTAATCCAGATGGAAAACTAAGGGTGAGATTTTCACACATGAAATGATCAGGGCACAACGTTCTCCATCACAAGACTGGGGCTCTGAGGAAAAGTTCCTATGTTCCCAGCAGCAACTCCCTCGACTCCTTGCTGAGCAGAAAACCTCCCTCTATTAAACGAAGCTCAGGCATTCTATGCTCAGTTAGTTACTTGCGCACCGATGTGCTCGGTACAGTGCATTGGCATGTGTGGGACTGATAAGCCAGAGCACTGATTTGAATTTAGATTTATTATTAAAAACAGTTTAGTGAGAAGTTACTGCTGAATGCCTTCAGCCTCACTGAACAGCTGGGCTATTCCATCCACCTGAAAGCCCACCCTCCTCCTGCCTCCCCCTCACCTCTGTCAGGCACAGGGTTCCCATTAATCCTCCACTACCTATTTCTACACACATTGCTAAGAAAACCCTTTCTCTTCAGCTCTGGCAGATGCAGATCAGGCTCAAGCTGCCACCAGCCTGGGACAACCAGTCATATATGGTGAACACCCTACAGAGTGAGCCAGAAACCCCAAAATCTTGGGTCCAGCCCATGGCCAACCAGATGCCGCATGCATAGGGGAGGAAGGCAGAGCTGTGTCACAGCTCTGTCTAGGAAAACCAAACCCTGCAGTGCCGGGGCAGGCACATGTCCCTGTGCAAGCAGCCGGGAAACCCACAGCAGCTTTATATGAACTTTGAAGTTAATGAATCAGAGCTGGGAGGATTGAGAAACCCAGACTAAGTGTCAACTGCACTGGGGGAAGCAAAAATAATGAAGCAAGGCTCCCCCAGAAGACTGATTGTTTTGGAATCCAGAACTGAAGGAGAATGGATACAGCAAGCTCAGGAAATTGAAAACAACTTTAGGTAAGTACTTCCTCTCATTCCAACACTTGGTCTTTTATCAAAGCTGATTCAGATCCTGACAGCAGTGTGCAAAGCTGCTCTGCTCCATCGTAATGCAAAAGACAGGCCCAGCGGACGAGAGGCTAGTGGCTAATGGAGCGGAGTCAGGTTCAATTTCCCTGGAAATTACTTGCAGAGGAAAGCCAGGAGACAAGGAGCACTGCTAATGTCCTTCTGCAATGCCACTGTTTCCCCTGCACAGGGCAAAGCCCTCACTCGTGCCTTCTGCTTCCCATGCCACAGCTCCCCATGGGTCACCCCTGCACTCCAGCATGAGGGAGAGGAAAGCAAAATGAAGCAGGAAGGATGTGAGTCTGGGAGCAGATTGATGGTTTCGAAGAGCAGCATGGCTTCATGTCAGGGTTTTCCCTCCCACCACCATTGCTTTCATAGCACCTGATGTAAATCCTCACTGGCAGGGTAGTTAACCTGCTTTATTAAAAGCAGCTCTATCAGTAAACCTTCAGCTGCCTACAGAGCCTCTTCCAGCTGGGATTTTAGCTGCCACCAGGGGCTTACCTCCTTTTAGCAGCATCACAGGGGGACTATGGAAATATGCTTTTTTATCCCAAAGGCACACTTGGCAAGACCAGTTCACACGACGGGTGGAGTATTCCAGGATGTAGCATCTCCATCGGGCTGGGCACCCAAGGGGCATGTCTGAAGCTGAGTGCCAATAAATGAACTTGTTTTAAGAGACAGGGCCCAATCCTTCTCATTTGGGACTCATTAAAGTGAATGGGAAAAAAGCTCTTTTTAGCTTCCTTTGCCACTTAGGTCTCATGCCAGCTTGACATCAGTGTAGTCACTCTGGATTTATGCTAGTCCAGAAAAAGGGAATCCATTATGACCGAAAAGGGGAGAGCTGGGTCCTCTGACCACAAAACTCGCTATGCACATGGCTAAGCAAAGCATTCCTTTTTTACCTCAGGCATCTGAAACCACATCTTGATGCATTGTAACATTCTTCCTCTTTCTTCTCAATAAATCAGTGATGTCTTCGTGTGCATGCTTCGTACCTGCTTCAAGTTTGAGAGGCCTATTGCTCACAGCGGGAAGTAAAGAATATAATTACTAGATCAATATTAAGTAGTAAACAGACCCTTGCAATGGCCCTTGAAGGACATCAGCCTGAAATAGTGGTTCACTTCCTTCAGGCTCAAAAATATTTTTCTTTAATTTGGCTGTATTATGCTATCAGTAAGTGATTAAAATAAACTTCTCTGCTTTAGGAGGGAGACAGCATGAAACCTCTTGTTTGCAGGGCCTGCCGCCCACCATGCAGCAAATCTCGCAAATCACAGAATAATTTTGGTTGGAAAAGACCTCCAAGATTATGGAGTCTAACCTTTGCCCAATCATCTCTTTGTTGACAAAACCGTAGCACTAAGAGACACATTCGATCATTCCTTGAAAACCTCCAGGAATGGTGACTCCACCACCTCCTTGGGCAGCCTGTTCCAATGCTTGGAAACCCTTGAGGTGAAGAAATTCTTTCTGAACTGCCCATTCCGCCTGTGTCAGTGGATGTTGCAATGGATCAGGGTAAAGCCACCACAACCCATGTTTACCCACAGAGGTTTTCCCTCCGTGAGGGCTCTGCTATGTGTTGGTAAGGAAGGAGCTGCCTCCCACTGACGCCCCAGTGGTGTGGAGCACTGCTTGGCTCTGCACACAACTGTCCCTGCATATTTGGAGCATGGGGGTTTAGTGCAGAGACTGAAATATCATGCCTATCAGTAGGGCCCTGTGGACAGAAAATAGCAGAGGATCTGGTGGCAGCTTCCTTTCAAGACGTACAGGAATAGCAGCACACATCTCTGCCGGATCATGTGGACTGAATTCCTCAGCTGAACTCCTTCGGCTTTGAATTCTACAAACCAGTTTTTCCCTCCTTGGCTTGTTTGTTGTTTCAGAACCACTAAATTACCAAGAATGGTTTACATTATATAACCACCTTGTCCTTATTGCATTTTGAGGAGAAGACTCTGATAAACAGCCAGATCTAATTTGTACTTTAAATTGGCTTCTAGACCAGACAGTCACGCCTTCCAGATGGAAAATGCAGTTGCACTCACCAGCAGATATCCCAGTGCATTCAGCTCCCAATCAGCTTTGTCCAAAGCATGCTCTGGCATGCAATTTGATTTTTTACACCCTATGAGAGGCTAATGGTCACTTCAGTCCCTGGTGAGGCAGCATCACTTTTTGTCACCTGTACCAGTTTAGCTGTCAGCTCTGCCCCGCTGTCCTGTTGTTTTTCCTAGAAGCCTACCCAACAGCTGCAGCAGCTTTATAACTGCCAGATTCAGAATTGGTCTTCCTGGGAAAGTCCTTTCAGGTTGTCTTTTCCAAGGGTGACTCTCTCTGCTAGGCTTGGTCAACCTATTTAACACTACCCCAAATCAAAAACAATTTTAAGAAAGCAAATGCCATGCTGCTTTTGGATTTGGATTCTCTAGTCTCCTGCCAGGACAGAATCAAAGATACGTTCAAAGCTGGTTTAGGTTACTGCCAGAGTATGGCCAGTGGAACGCTATGCATGGTACACTCATATTGCTGACAGCCATAGGGTGTTAAAATGCTGCCATTGACAGAAAAAAGCTGTAATTTGCTTTGTTCGGTATTAGTGAGGCAAAGTAGCAAGTGCCTTGAGGCAGCCCCCAATGGGGGGGAGTATGGCTGAGAGCAGGTCTCTGAGTTGTGCTGTTCCACATGTCCAACTTGGGGAGCTGTAGGAATAGCAGCTCAGGCTGAGACACAGAAACTGTATCTCACAGGCAGGCACAATGCCAGGGACTGACCACTTGCAGGGAAACAGCACTGGAAGATGCCCATCATCTGCGGCAGAGACAGGTGTAATCTGCATAAGAGAGAGGCCTCAGACAGACAGTCTGTGGCTTTCTTTCAGTCCCTGTGACATTTTTTGTCCTATAAGCCTTTCTGTTGCAAGGCATGTATGATTCTAGGGCTCTGTGGCCTAAAGGATAGACAACTCAGTGCTTTTCCCACCTCTGCCACTCTGTTGCTGGGTGGCTTTTGGTGATCAATGAATGCTTTTCATTCTTGGAGTATTCCTCCCTTTCCTCCTCAGGGAAACCAGGCTACTCTAAGTTGCTTTAAGATAAACTGCTGACAAGGGTCAAAGAAAGAAAGAGATGAATAAACAGTCAGCCACAAGGAGTTTCAAGGCAAAGTTATCAAACCCTTACTTTGCAAGTCCTGAATCTCATGGTGTCCACAAAGGCATCCTCCTCCAGGTCTGGAAAGGCTCCTATCAATGAGGACATCACTTAAAAGCCTGTTTATGTTCAAGTCACACCTCCAAGACGCATGTGCCATGTGTCATCCAGGGAAAGGCAGTGAGTGGTGCTGAGGGTGACCTGAGTAGCCCTTAGGGACACCAATGAGTAAGCCTCCCTCACTCTTAATGCTTTGAAGCTGATAGAAGAACCATCATCCTCATTGCAATTACTCTGCCCCTCCCAAGTTCCTCCATGTTTTCAGGGGCTCTGTCAGCCTGCTAGCATGCATGGGACTGAAATTAGCTCTCTGGTAAAAGGTTAAGAACAAGCTTTCTTGGGGCCATTGTCTCTGGACAGCGAGAGCTTGCAAAGAAGGTCAAAAGACTGTCAGTCATGCTGTGGATGCCTTTAGTAAAGTGGCCCCTGATGGGCCTTGTAACAAGCATGGCATTACACAAGAACATGACCACAGTGGCTGGCCTGGAAAGAGAGCCTCAGCCAGGCATGTTTCTTGTGTGGGAGAGCCAAGGTGTTGAGCAACACCCAGCAGACAGGCAAATCTGCTGCCAGGTCTCCAGTACACAACCTAACAGCACCCACGCATCTCCCAAGTCTCCATTTCCCAGTACCTCTTGTAGAGACACACATTTAGCAAAGAAGTGTAAACCACCATCAAATCTGAGTGGTTGCACTTTACAGCCACTTCAGCTCAGGCCCAAACAATTACACAGAGTCCACACTAGCAAAGAGCAAGCTGGTATATTACTTGAAAGGTGTAGTTTGTTTTGATTTCACTTCCCTGCCCGCATCTTTCTGAAACTGCCCTCTGTTTGTCCGGGATATTTGCAGGCATGCAATGTTTTCCTGGCTGACTTCACAAGGGACACTGTGGTCCTAACAGGCTCTACCTTTGACTCTTGTGCTGCTGTGGCTAAGTCCTCAGATTCCTCTGTGGCCAAGTCCTCAGATTCCTCTGTGGAGTAAATCAAATAATGTGTGTGAAAGCAGATGTGAAAAAAATAACATATGCAGAAGAACTGACATGTTAAACTATAAGCAATAACTGCAGGTGTGCAAGAGAGCTCCAGGGCTGATGCTCATTACTCCACTGGATTAAAAAAAAATAAAGTCTGGAAGACCAGGCAGCTACACAGTAGGATCCAAGTCAAATTCAGGCATTATTCCCCAAAAACTGGCATTTCGGAAAGTATAGAGACTGCAGCACCAAACACGCTCAGGCTGTAAACAGCTCCCACCAGGCCCTGTCCCCTTTGATGCTCCCCTCGCACGGGACAGGGAGGCCCAGCAACAGGGACTAGTGAGAACTGGTTTCTGAAAATAGGGAAAACAAAACAGGTTTCTTTTCCTGAGGGAAAAGAAAATTCAGGCTTGTTTCACTTCGAAGGCTTGTTTGTTTGGTGCCTTTGGAAAAATGAAGGAAAACACTGATGGCTTTGATGAAAAGAAAAGCCCAAATGCAGAAAGAAATAATGAAAAATTAAATATGTTTTTTGACAAAAGCATATTGCCTAGCCTCACTGCTGTATCTATGTCAGATGTAGCTCAGGATCAATGAGAATCCTCACTACCATGGCTGGCATGAACCACTAAAAATCCCACACTGGCCTGGAGCTCATACCCCCACTATTTATATAAATTATATACAGTTCCTAGGAATGGTATAGTCTCAAGAACAGGCATATTTATCTATCTCTTAATGCCAAGCTGTTGCCTACCACATGCCAGGGTCACCAGCTCCCTCGTCTTGCTCTGCCTCCATCTAGACAGAGCCTGGTTTGCAGGTTTTTCTACTCCCACCCTACCGTGCCAAGAAGCACCTGTTGGGGATCAAAGCCTCCTTCCATCAGGGAATCCACTTCCTAAGTACTCTCATCTGGCAGATTTCTTGGGTCTACTGTTCTAAAGTAGAAGGGTTGTTGAGGGGAGCGGTGTTGGAAAGTGCACAGAATTACAGAACCTAGTAATCCTAGAATGATTTGGACTGGAAGGGACCTTAAAGATCATCTCATTATAACCCCCTCCCATGAACAAGGACACCTTCCACTAGATCAGATTGCTTCAAAGCCCTGTCCAACTTGGCTTGGAACACTTACAGGGATGGAGCAACCACAGATTCTCTGGACAACCTGTGCCAGTGCCTCACCTCCCTCTAAGAATTTCTTCCTAATCTAAATCTCTCCTTTTTCCATTTGAAGCCAGACAGTAAGCAGTTAAATATAGTTTCTGTTGAAAAAACAGATCTGTGCTAACAGCAAATCAGTCCATCAAGCTGCCTCATGCTCCCAACCTCATGAGGACCAAACCACAGTGAATGATCCAAAGAAGTAGTCTTCAACATCCACTTTTAGCCCTAAGCCAACTAATCTGCACAGTCATAAACTATATGCAATTCTACAATATAGCGGAGGGAGGGATACCTTTCTTGGCAGAGCTGTGTCTCAGTTTACATAGCAATTGCAATAAAATCATGTTATCGTCATTTAACTTTGCACAAATCTATCAAATCTATCCTATAGTCAAAACTGATTGTCTCACAAAGTACACTTTATCAGTTGCAAGTGTCAAAGCTACTTTTCTTCCTTCTTTCGTAGACAAAATACCTTCTTGGTCCAGAAAATGAACACATTACAGGGTTTCTTACATGGTTAGAGAAACTTGTGTTGTCATCAGAGCATCTAGTACTCTGAAACTGAAAACCCACCCAAATATTTCACCTGAAGTGAGAAAACTGAACTAAAAAGCCTTGTGTGGACCCAGCAGTGGGGTTCACAGGGCTTGAGCCCACAGCCGTACAGATGAAACTCACATTTCTGGGCTCATTCCACCTTTTCCTCACATAAATGACATGACCAAAACGCAGGTTGTGTCAGGTTGGAGGTGCCCAGCTGTCCAGACAATCGCTCACACTACTCACCTCAGCAGGGTAAGGAGAAAATCAGGGGGCATGTACCTGCCCCATCATGGTATTTCCACAGGTGGGCAGGGGAGGAACCCTCACCTCCTCCTCAACCCTCCTGGTGTTCACTAGACTGTTCATGACGTTTTCCCCCCTCATTCCTCTCTCTTTTCCAGCATTTTCCCCCTTTCTTACCTCAATTTCCCCCAGGTGTCACACCAGCAGGTCTGAGAGGGTGGGCTGAGTCACTGGAACCAGCTGTACCTGAGGCAGTTCCTGCCTCCCCTCACAGAAACCCCTCAGCCCCACTGCCAGCCCTGGACATTGCTACCTCCCCTCACAGACACCTCACAGACACCCCTCAGCCCCACTGCCAGCCCTGGACATTGCTACCTCCCCTCACAAACACCCTTCAGCCCCACTGCCAGCCCTGGACATTGCTACCTCCCCTCACAGACACCCCTCAGCCCCACTGCCAGCCCTGGACATTGCTACCTCCCCTCACAGACACCCCTCAGCCCCACTGCCAGCCCTGGACATTGCTACCTCCCCTCACAGACACCCCTCAGCCCCACTGCCAGCCCTGGACATTGCTACCTCCCCTCACAGACACCCCTCAGCCCCACTGCCAGCCCTGGACATTGCTACCTCCCCTCACAGACACCCCTCAGCCCCACTGCCAGCCCTGGACATTGCTACCTCCCCTCACAGACACCCCTCAGCCCCACTGCCAGCCCTGGACATTGCTACCTCCCCTCACAGACACCCCTCAGCCCCACTGCCAGCCCTGGACATTGCTACCTCCCCTCACAGACACCCCTCAGCCCCACTGCCAGCCCTGGACATTGCTACCTCCCCTCACAGACACCCCTCAGCCCCACTGCCAGCCCTGGACATTGCTACCTCCCCTCACAGACACCCCTCAGCCCCACTGCCAGCCCTGGACATTGCTACCTCCCCTCACAGACACCCCTCAGCCCCACTGCCAGCCCTGGACATTGCTACCTCCCCTCACAGACACCCCTCAGCCCCACTGCCAGCCCTGGACATTGCTCCCTCCCCTCACAGACACCCCTCAGCCCCACTGCCAGCCCTGGACATTGCTACCTCCCCTCACAGACACCCCTCAGCCCCACTGCCATCCCCAGGCAGGTCCTGCCTCCCCTCAGAGACCACTCAGCCCCAATGCCATCGCTGAGCAGAGGGTACCCGCTCAACCTCGGTGGTCTGGACACCTGGGGTAACGTGCTGCCTGTGCTCAAGGAGCAGCCTGTTCTTCACAGGGACCACTGAGGGCTGTAGCGCTTCGCTTCAGCCTCCATCTCTGGGCGTCTCACCCTGTGCGCAAATGCACCCCCATGCTCAACACACCCCTCTCAACCCAAGTTTCCCAAAATGACAGTAATTACATTACAAACACTGCCCTTCCTTCCCCCCCACCTCCATGTGTTTTCACTTCAGCTAAACACCAAAAATATTTCCTGGCATCTGTCTTCAATTGAGGGCAGGGAGGGAGGTGAGCTGGTGGAGAGGAGACCTGTGGAAGGGACATGCTCTTTGAGCCTCTTCTGAAGGAAAAAATAAAGGGGAAAAGGGGAAGGAAAGGTGTCATCACTCAGTTTTTGATGTCAGTAATGCTAAGGACAGCCGTGGGGAAGGCAGGCAGTGAATACCTGGCCCCATTACCTCAGGTTCTGATGGCAGTCTGTGCATCCATTGTACCCTGCACGACAGCTCCTGCTGCAGCTGCACCCGTGGGAGTCCCCGTGGGTCAGAGGATCTTCCTAAGTGGTACAGAAACTTTTCAAAATCCTGTCTGGAATAGCGACCCACTGACAGATCCCTCCAACTGCAAGCAATTGTACAATGATAAAGATGGTTTGCTGTCTTAGAGGTGAGGAAGTGCTTTCACATGCTACTTCCCAAGCCTTGGAAACCTGAAGTGCCCCTGAAATGCATTTTCCCAACTGGCAATCTCTTGTATGAGTTGTTTAGAACCTGCTGGCAGCAAGGTGTAGAAGATGATGCTGTCTTGACTTTATTCACAGGAGGCAGGCATTGCAAGTGGAAGGTCAGGATTAGAAGAATCAGGGATGACAACAAGGTGGAGGATCAGGATCCAAACCTGCTGCGTGTCGAGGAGCACTTGGAGCTGGACGAAAACTCAACAGCCCCTCTTTGGGAACAAGAGGTCATGCCATCACATCCCTGTGCAGAACTGTCCTGCACCACAAAAGCAATGTGGTGAATATTATTGCCTGTAAGCAGGCAATTTCACCTTCCCCCCATTCTCCCCATGCACATATAGAGCTTATTTTCCTCTCTTTCCATCTGCAGGATATGAGGTTCTCTTCAACATTACAACACTTCCAGCAGATCCACTTGAAATCTTTTTCATAACCTTATTGAGACATATTAAAAAAAAATAAATAAACAACTCAGCACAAAGCTGCTTTCCACAGCATAACTTCCTGGCTTCCCTTCTCCTCTCTATAATCTCAGCTTTTCTGGGACCTTGTACCAAAAACTGACATTTATTTACACTTGAAACACACTCCTGTTGTGTCCCAGCCTCTATGTTGAAGTAGCCATTTCCAGGGGGAAAGTCCAGTAACTAACAATCATCAGAACCCTGGTTAGTAATTCTGCATGACTTTTATTTTCACTTGCATTTTCAGACAGCCCCATCCCTCTTCTATTGATCCCCTCATCCATAAAAGCCAGGTCCCACCCAGCCCTTTCCAGGCCACTCCAGCATTTATTTTTCTGCACCACAGGCTTGAAGGGCAAATGTCCTTCGCAGGTTTCATTATGCCATAAAAACCAAAATATCTCAACTGGGCACCTGCTTTACTTCAATATCCTGCAGAAAACCCCAAATACACAAGAATGTGCATCACAGTTAAAGAACAGGCAGACAGCCATATTCAATACTTAGAGCTCTTTCTGCATGGGAACATCCAGAAAATTCTAATTTTACAATGTCCTCTTTACCTTTCATCTTACACTAGGCCCCCAGTCCCACGATGGGACAAGCTGAGTCCCACCTTGCCACACAAGCTCTTCTCCTTAGTCCTTACAACAGCATGCAATCAGGAAGGTTACTCTTGCTGCCATGCTTCCTGGTGGTCCCAATTAATCCCATGGAGTCAGAACACAGCACGTAATTGGGAGCTGGCCTGCACAGCCGGCAACTGGAAGCCCCAGACACACTGTATTTATCTGTAAATCAAAGTGAAGTTAAGCAGCTCCCTGGCCCTGACAGCATTGGTGTGTCTCCCAGAATGTTTTACAAATTGCTTCTATGACATGCTCAGTGTCTTTCCACATTGGACAACGTGTTTACTCAAGGGTTTCTTCCAAAATAAAAAAAAAAATGCCAAGGACAGCCTGTTGGGATCAGAATAAATTCAAGAGGATATGCTGTCTTTTTTTTTTTTACCCATCAATTGTTATTGTGCTGTTTAAAGAACTCAGAAGAGTTTTGTTACTGTAAAGCTTTTCATCACTTTGATTTCTACTTTTTTATCCTTTTTTCTCTGCAAATGCTACTTGCAATTCCCCCCTGCCTTTTATTTTTCCTGGGTGATTATGCTAAAACTTCTGCTCAAAGGCTTTTGACCAAATTTTGCCTTCAGATATGCACATTCAACTACCAGTGAAATTAGTGGCTTGCTTGCATGCAAATTGAAGGAAGGAATTTGGCTTCATCAGCAACATTTTCTTAGCAGTCAGAGAGCGCATGTTCACCAAGTTTTTGGACCCCTGCTTCAGACACCACGGCCATGAAGCAGCTGAATTCCCAGACCACCTCAAGTTGCATACCAAAATCTTCACACTGATGAGTGTTGCAGGAAACATACTCAGGCCTCGGCACTGGAGGGGCTGTGACTTATCCCCATAGAATGCCAGCATGGGAGCCAGATGCTGGTTTTGCTCTCCGGGACCTCCCTTCCTTTTTGGTCACAACCCAGCTCAGCTGCAGGTAGGGTCAAGCGTGGAGGAAAGTTGGTGTTACACATTAAAAACATGCATTATCCACACTTTGAGGATCTCCCTGAGGTTCTTGGTGGGCTACTGAGTGATTCACCTCATGTAGGAGCAGCTCCCTTGCTCTCCCAGAGAGTTACAGAGAGAGATGAGTGTCTCCATGCGCTGCCTAGAGTTATTTAGCCAGACATCCACAGGCTCAGATGTCACATCCCATCAGCTACCCCCCACAAAGGCAGAGTGGAAGGAGGTTTGCTTTCATCCTTCCTGGCATCTGGAAATGTAACAGCTACTCTTTGATCATTTGCTCTCATTAAGGCTGGTACCTTCAATGTGTGGAAGCAGAAAAAAGGACCTCAAGGGTGTCTCTTCCAGTTGACCCTGGCAGGAAGAACAGGTCACAGAAAAGTTGTTTTCAGGATTGTGGCAGACTCAGGTAATGACTCAACTGACTTCATGCCTAAAAGCCAGACAAGCTGAGACCTTTCCCACAGACATGTGCATTTAAATGTGAGCACATGCACACATATAAATACATCCAGGCAAACATAAAATTAACATCCGTCAGCCCTTATTGATTCTAGTGAAAAGGAATTAGCATGCAAGCTAGCATTGTGTTGGGATCCTGGCATGACCAAGCCATTTTGTGGAAGCTTGTCTCCTTTCCTATGTCTGTGCCTGGTGGTCTTCATGGACAAATCTGCTACTACATGGAAATCGGGACAGAGGAAGCAGCGCTGTGAGTGGCTGGTCCCCTTGTTATTTCAGTTAGTGGCAATGAATGGTAATGAATTCCAAGATGGGTGGAGGGTGGAAAAATGAACAAACCCAGCTTTAATCCCTTTTGTTTGTTCAGCTAACAGCATAATCTCCAAACGTCCACAGACAGTTCTTCAGGAAAAAGAGGATAAAGAGCAAAGGATGTAACATGCACAACACATTTCCAGCCCAAAGGCCTTCCTGGTACTTGTGTCTATCTGTGTTCCAAACCACTCCATACTAAGATGGTGTTTTTTCCCCTAGGTATCTCTGACCCAGGGCCCAGCCAACATACTTTTCAAACTTGATTTTTCCCTCTCTTAGGTTTTGGGAACCACCCTAAAACACACCCTGAAATGGGCTGTTTGTAGAGATCTCCCGGGTTAGTTGTTGAACAGAAGACACATAGGGCATTTCCAGTCTACGGAATTGAATCCTGCTCTTTGTCAACAGGATTTCTTAACACCTCTGGGTCTTCCCAAACAACTCAGTCATTAAGGCTGCTAAATCTTTCAGTCATTCAGTTTACTTTCTTGGCCTTTATCCTGCAGTTCATGTTCTGCAACAGTCCCAATGACCTCTGTGGAGCTGATCATTGAACAAACACTACTTGCCATCAACAAGAGCATCAGAAGGTGACATTGTAGGAACACACAGGACTTACAGACCTATTGGGATAGTGCAAGACTTTCAGACCTTCTGCCCAGACAGTGCTCACAAATAGATTGCAACAGCTTCACTTTGATTTTTGACCGGGAAATATTTCTATTCTTCAGGAGTCTCTCTACATTAGTAAACGCAGGGTTTTTTTTTTTTTGACTGAACTTGTCCTCTGGCATCCAAGTAGTCCCAGTGGAGCTGAACCAAAAAAAAACCCTCAGTAAACTGCTCAACTAAAAGAACAAAAATAATTGTCCCCAAAGGAAGAACCTCTCCAGTGTCATGGCTGCACAACACAGTGATAAAACTGAATAAAACTTGGTCTCTGTTCGCTCCTGAGACCTGGATGGATTTTGTTGCCATCACTTTGAACTGGAGGACACAAAAGACCTCATTTAATCCTACTTCTTCATTCCCTGCCATTAAATCCAGGGAAAGCAGTAACATGGCATTTCCAGTGCCATTTCATTCACTTAGTGCATGAACTATTTTTATTTCCCAAGGCAAATGGAGAAGCGTGAGACAAGCATCCATCCTTAATTCCAAATTTCCTGCCATTGCCCATTTTAAACCATAGATTTAATGTTGTTAGGACAACATTTTCTTCTATATGCGTCTTACTGTCAACCACTTACCGTTTATTTCCTGCAGCAGCTGGGAACATGGAAACGTGTACTGAAAGGACTGAGTCACCTCCCTGTTGTCTCATGTTAGCCTTGCACGGCTCAATAAGGTCATTCTTGACTCCAGATTCAGGAGCCCCTCATTGTGGCTCAACACAGACCTTCAAAGAGAAGAAACAAGTAGCAAGTAGCCCTGCCAAAACAGGGAAGGCCAAACGAACAGCAAGCAGGGATGGACAGTGGACCTTAAATCCCACCAAATGCAAAGCAAATAGCACTGAAGGAAAGGGATCTCTTGCTACTCTGTCTGGTTGGCGGAACAGCCAGGATTTCAGCTCTTTGTGGAGAACAAGAGCTGGCAAGGATGGGGGAGAGCCTTTATTTCCTCCTCAGTTTACACTACCGGCTGGAGGCGAGCCCCCAGCAGCAGCCCCTGGCACCAGCCTGAGGACCCCTCCAAGGACTCAGCTTGGGTTAATGACATCCATCTTCCCTGGGAGCTAGGGATTTGTTGTGGAAACCCTGCCAAAAGAGCCTAACTTTGGCTTCTCTTCCCAAACATTTGCGGAAAGGCTGCAAAGCATCTGCTAAGGCCCGAAGCTGAAGATAAGCCAAAGGCAAGCAGGGATAGATGTCCTGTTAGGATTTTAGCTCCTGCCAGAGATGTGGTGCAGCATCAGACCCTAGGTCTCTTAGGTAGGAATGGGTAAAAGATCCTCTCCTTCCTTCCCTACTTTTTTTCCCAAAATCTTCCTCCAGAAAAAAAAAAGGGGAAAGGCTAAATCTAGAGGGCCCTTAGGCACCAGGGGTGAGAGCTCAAGTGTTCCTTGCTGCCCACACCAATTTTTCACATCTCCCTTGGTAAGGAGAGATAAGGTACAAGAAAAATATAATTACCTTCCTACTTTTATAGGG
Organism: Vireo altiloquus; assembly: GCA_013396875.1. Taxonomy (NCBI): domain Eukaryota; kingdom Metazoa; phylum Chordata; class Aves; order Passeriformes; family Vireonidae; genus Vireo; species Vireo altiloquus. The sequence continues at coordinate 147,854 of VZRF01015599.1, forward strand.
AAATAAAGGAAAACAAAGATGGAGGATATGAGACTGCGAGCAGGAAAGCAGGTCTTGGCAAAGTGAGGTGTAATGAACAGAAAACATCAGTTCATAGGGCTCTCCACAGGGAATGGTCACAACTGTAATGAAGCCATCAAAAAATATTGTTTTCCTTACAGTAACACCTCAAGCTCAATTTACTACAAAGAACAGAGAGCTGTAAAAGGGTTGGAAGTCTCTTCATTCACTGCTGCCTCCCAGGGACTGCATGAGGCCAGTTCAATTTGCACCTTTTATCACCCCCGCCTGTGTTTCCCTTGTTTGCAGGAACCCTCATCCCCGGGCAAAAAAAACAAATTACTGCAGAAAGCAGGACATAGAAACTGCTTGCTTGGAATCCAAAGGGGCTTTACTGAGGCAAGAGCTGCCAAAAAAACACTATTGGGACCCCCTTTCCTCAAGCACCCAGGAGTCCTGATCCCACTAGCACCCTTCACAACGCACTGGAGCAGTACAAGCTGAGGTCCCACATTTCCACGAGTGCCTTCCTATCCATGCATTTCCTTCTACCACCACTTGAAAGCCCCAGGCCAACAGGAACCTGGAGGCTGACCCCACCAACACAGAAAACTTACCAGCTCTGCTTGGTTTTTCAGCTTGCAAGCTTTTCCCCAGCTTGGCTACCTGCTATTGTCATAGAAGTATAGACGAGCCCTTCAAATTACAGCCTATTTCAGGGCCCAGCTGCTAACCACGAGAGCAGCAAGCCCCTCTCAAAACATTTTTCCATCATTTGTCTTCTCCGTTTCTGGGAATTAGGGTCCACACAGCTCCCTGCCTCTCTCCCAGTGCAGCATTGCTGGGGATGTAAATCGCCTCCAGGAGCTGGTGCAGTCATCAGCCAGGACACATAGCACCTGCACAGAAAGGCAGCAACAGGGGAAATAAAGCTTTTTCCCAGGGGGGTTGATCAGGGTGGATTTGTAGATACCTAACTCTGTTAATGATCCACTAGCAGCCAGAAGCAATCCCCAGCTTGCTCCAGGATGCCAAAGGCATTTTTGCCCATCATCTCCATGGTTCTGTATAGGCAAGAAATTAGAAATACAGGCAGCCTTGCTTCTGTGGGCTGATAATTGCTGTGCGCTGATAAACTGCAGCTCTTCAGGCTGCTGTGACCTGCCAAGCACCCCTTCCCTGACCCAGAACTCCTCTCCCACTCAGCTTTGCTTTCAGGAAAAATTAGGCTGAATTTCAAGTAAACCTGGGCTGAGCTTCAAGTGAGCTTGAGCCAACTCCTAATTTATGCCGTCAGCATATTGTTTGGGGTCAAAACCATAAGACACATGGAGGCTTTGCCTCGTTTCTCCTCCAACCTGCAAGCACATCTGAGATATCCTGGCTGCAGCTCTCGGCCAGCAGTGGTCTGGATCACAGCACAGGACTCAGCTGGGAGCAAAAGGCAGCAGTCTCAGAGGCCAGGCTGGAGCAAAGGGTTAATAGGGGCCCAAGCCTGGTCCAGGCAGTTATTTCAGGGTCATGCTCTGGAGTGATAAATTCTCAAAAAACCCCAAAGCTCACTGCAGGGAAAGATGCTCTTCCTCTTAATTATGCAGAGCCGCACCTTAACAAGTAACCCTTTGCCTGCAAGGGCACTGCACAGAAGGTGAAGTCAGAAATAGGCTTCTGAAATCTGTAGAGGCACTGGAGCTGGATGTCTCCCCCAGTAAGCAGAGTGCAGGGCTGGGGCTTGGAAGGTAAAGATCAAGTAGGAAAATGCTTTTTTATTTAAGGATACCCCAGAGACTAGCTGCATTTAACAGATACTGGGGTATCAGAGGGGTTATCATACGTGTCTATTACACTGCAGGCATAAGACACTGAGGATATTTAGCTTTGCCTCTTTTTATCTCCTCCCAGTCCCTTTTGAAACATGAAATCTGACTCCTCTCCTGGTCACTTTTTGCAGGGCAGGACAGAGGAGACTTGCACCACACAAGGGCCAGAAAAGCCACTGACTCATTTCCATGGCAAGGGGAAGCCAGAGAAGATATGAGTCATATCCAGAGTCCCTCTGCTCCCCACATGCTGACTGAGACTACTTGTGCCACATCACTGCTGCCAGAAAGGTAGTTCATAATGCAGGAAAAGGTCTATCACATCATAGCAGATCTGCCAGGTGAACTGAAGAGGAAAAAGTCAGACTTTCATCTCTTCAAACCTCTATTCCATCCCTATAAAATTCACAGAGAAAGATTTGGCCATAAAAACCCAAACCACCTCAAATTAACAAAAGGAATGGTAAATTAAACCAGTATCAGGGCGCTAAGGTAGGGCACCTCCATTTTCATAAATTTTAGCAACAGCTCAGTTGGGAAAACTGGTCAAGTTTCACCAAGAACATCAGTTCCATGCAAAAATTCCCATACACTTGTGGCATATTGGTGTGACATACAAAGTACATTCAAGCCACCTCTTCACAGCATCAGCACAAGAGGCAAGCCATCGTCTGCAGTGGCTAACAAGGGATCTGTGACTGCTTTCACAGCAAACACCGGCCTGAAAGTGCCTACCAAGAAGGTGTCATGGAGGCTTCCATTTCAGTGGAGGAAGACGGACAAGAAAGCTCCTCTCTGAGAATTTTGCTCATTTCTATGAGAAAGTTTAGTCTTGCTGGGAGGTTGCATTTATATTGTGGCTGAAGGACTGCTCCAAACTGGAGACCAGTAAGTTAAACAATCTCCCCAGCTTGTCTTTGTGCTGCAAACATGTTTCACAGCGCTTCAATAGTTTGGGCAATAGTGGGGCTGTGTGTCATGTATTATTTCTGTCCATCTGGAACAAGCATTAACCACAAATAAGCAAATTTTCTTGTTCTTCACTGCAAAGAAAGAAGAGCCTTGCCAGAGCAATGCTTGTTTCCACTGATGACAGGTGTTTTGGGCGTGCTTGGGTACCAACAGCTGCATATAAACCAAGAATCACCCTCCTCCACCCTGAGGAACCACCAAGTTTTATGGGCTGAGTTTCTAGAAAACTAGAAAGACTGGGAAAGAAAAAAGAAATTTTTTTTAAATTGATCTTTTAATATTACTCAACTTTACTTTTTCCCTGGGTTTTTGACCTGGTGTCCCTGTGGAGGGAAGTTTACCCAGTGGGTCTCCACTCCTCCTTGCCCTGACAGTTTTTGCAACCCTGGGCAGCTTGCAGGCGAGGTGGAATGAGCTGGCCAGGATGGCTGTCTAGTTGAGGATGGACGCACAGGCACAAAAGCAGGGCCCCCTGTGGACAATCTGAACTGGTGCTTGGGGGAAAAAAACAAAATCCCTACATCAGGGGATTGCAAACTTCAAGTGCCAGCCCCACATTCCCTGTATCCATACACACTTTCTCCCCCACTTTCTCATACACATACAGGGGGCTGCTCTCTCACTTCCAACCTCCCACATAAGCTGGGGGACAAAATGAAATCAATAAATAACCACTGTTAGCTCCTGCATTTTTAAAATGGCACTCAGGGATTCGAGCACATGCAACTTTCATTAACTTCATTTGGAGCTGAAAACATAGCACCTTGGCCACTGCTCTGCAAACACCAAGACTTTGCTGTAAGCCACTGGTGCTGGCAAACATTATCTGTTTCTTTGCCCAGACCAAGGCTGAGGTTTGGGGGATTATTTTTATTGCTTTGCTTGGTTTTTTTGTTGGTTTGGATTTTTTTTTCCAAGGAGGAACAGTTGCCATTCTGAATTTCTCATTCCCCCATTATTGTTTTTGATTGCTGACATTATTCAGAGGGGATCTGAGATCCAAGACCATCACATCCCCATATGTCGAGGTTTCAGCAGCAGGCTGGCAAAGTGCTCTGTGCTTTACTGCTAACTTATGTCTGCTTGGAAAGGACACCCAGACAGTCTTGTTTCTTGCAGAAGGTGCCCCAAAATTGTGTGAGCCAGGAGCTCCTGGCTCAGTTCAGGAGAGGGTTTAGGTGGACTCTGCTTCCTCTTCCAAGGCTTGTACATATGCATATGTTTATTCCAGGATGTGGGCAGAAATCAGCAAGAAAATAAAACTGACAGGAGGTTGAGGCTTCAGAGCCTCTGAGACACTGCACCATCGCTGCTGCTCTCCCAGAAGCTGGGAACAGGTACCCGTACAGACACCTTAGCCTCACAGTGCAGCCTTTGGAGAGCACATCCCCTCTCCCATTCCACCAATCCAGAGGATTTCCACAAAGAGCCATAACACAGCAGACCACTGACACCCAGAGCAGGAGAGCAGAGAGCTGTATCCCACCCAGCTTTTGCAATCAAGAAAACACTGCTGCATCCCAGCAGTGCAGGCATTTGTCATTCCTTTTATCAACACCCCTTTCTTTACACCAGGTAAAAACCAAGGGCTCACTTGCTGCAGGCATTACTGCAGCCTGAGAGCAGAGGATTTCTGTATTTTTCCAGCCTTGATAGGCAATGGATAAAATCAACAAATTCAAGCAATCACAGTGTTCCTTGTATTTACTCTGAGTGGCACTGAGCAGCTCTCCAAACCACACCTCAATAGCACATTGCTGTACATTTACACCCTGATCAGCTCAGACCTTTGTGTATTTTTAGAGAAGCTTTAGATATGGCAATTGTCTTCATTTTTAGGAAGTCCTTTTCAAGAATACTAATTTCTAATCAGGTCTGCATGCAGAAGAAAGGATCCTTCCAGAGGAAAGGGCCTTCAAAAAAGGTTTGCAAAATGTTCAGCAGCAAGTTTGGGAGGCAGGTGAATTGTTCACAGAATCCTCAAATGGTTTGGGTCAGAAGGTACCTTAAAGATCATTGTGTTCCAAACCACTGCCACAGGCAGGGACATCTTCCACCAGACCACCTTACTCCACCTAGCCTTAAACACTTCCAGGAACATGGCATCCACAACTTCTCTCAGCAACTTGCAGAAGTGCCTCACAGTAAAGAATTTCTAATATCTAACCTAAATATGCTTTCCTTCAGCTTAAAAACATTCCCCCTTGTCCTGAGAATTGCTACAAGGTTTTCCTTTGTACACATTTTCTCTTCTTATCTACTAGAAAGCAGACAAGAAAAATAGAGAAAATATTAATTTCTCTAAAATGACAAAACAAACATTTTTGTAAGAAAAACGGCAAAGAAAGAAGCATGTACATGTAAATTTCATGTAACTGAAAACCCTGCTTCAGGTAAAGATCCTTCCATAAATTCATTCCCATGGAAAAAAACCCAAACATAAAATATTTGTAACACTTTTGTCAGAATGTTTTAAAACAAATGCCTTTTGTTTAAAGAAATTCAGCTGCATCTCGAGCAGTTTAGCACACGTAAAGAAAGTGTGCAGGCTGCTGGCAAAGTTATTGCTCTGTCAGAGCAGTTGCAAGGATTTCTTATTAAAGAGAGTATTTACAGGCTCTTTTCCTCTCCCTCAGCATCACCAGTGTGGATGATGAATCCATGAGCTGGGTCAGCAGAAAAATCTTCATTATGGTATACATTAGCTAAAAAAAAACATGGTTTTGCTCAATGAATGACTTGTCTTCTGCTACACTTAAGCAAAGCTTTCAGGTCATGTCTGAAGATGAGTGAACAAACCCCCAAAAGCTGTATTTGTACACATAGATGCACTTCCATACACCTGGTGATAAAAGAATCAGCCCATCTATGCAGAACAGAGCTACTGGCACAGGAAGATATTCGCTGTTGTACACAGCTGTGGAGCAGTGGAGTTTATCAAACCCCATTTACTATGTCATCAGACATCTGGCTTAGCCTCTCTGGTGTTTGATACAAGTTGTACTCACACTGTGTTCCCCTCAAGCACATGGAAAAATTGTGCATTTTTTTTTAGCCTTTTTATAAGGTCACACATTTCTTTCAAACTCTGAGAGAAGTGAAAAGCCTTGGGGTTTTCTCCCTCCCTGCCCTTAGCTCAAGCTGAAGCCAGCCAGTAGGGAAGACACATCAGATGCCTGTGCACAGAAGCGCTGCTGTCATAGCTCACTTCATTTCTGCAAGAAGTTGACCAAACCCATCAACAGACACAACTGTGTGTAAATACTGAGTGCCTGCTCAATTCTGCACCTACACCCAGATGGAGAGGGTTATGAGTTACAGTAAAAAACATTACCTGGAGTGCAGGAGCACACACCTCTCTCACCATCAGCCTTCTCCTCGCGTAGCACGGGATCTGCCACCCTAAAAATAGGCAGCCATCCGACAGCTGATCCCCACACAAAGGGCCCTCCGTATCCCAGGAATTCCACATGGCTGACAGGGGAGCAGCCCTGCTTTGTGCCCCGAATACCACTGTCATCCAGTCTGTCCCTGCCTAGCACTGCAGCATCCCCACAGCTGAGCTCGCTGCAAGCCCCAGCCCCACACACCCCCGCAGATGCCTCTCCCCACACCCTGCTGCCAAGAAAGGTGATATGGATTTACACCAGCACATAAAAACCTGGGCTTTTCTTATTCTCACAGGCCAGGGTGACTTTCCATAGAAGAGGTCTTCCCACTCCTTTACCTTCTTCAGCCTAAAACTGTTCTTTTCACCAAGTCATTGTAGTCTTTACGGAGGTGCTTTACAGCACCCATGCAAACTAATCAGGGCAGGACACGCTCATCATAGGCGCCAAAGCCTGCCAAGCCCAACAGCAAGTTAGGAGACAAACCCAGACCCCAAATGGCACAAAGCTGCCTGAAAGGCATCAAAGGGGTGCCATGGGCAATGTTATGAAAAGTTACCATAGTTTTGAAAATAGCCAGCAAGCTTGGAAAGGACTTGCTGCCAGCTGGTGCACAATTCTTAGTATTTTAAATACCCTTGTACTGCTAGTGCTGCTGTGGCAAAACATTGCAACACCTCATCATAGCCATCATTAGGTTGGTGGTTTTGTTCCTACTCTGAGAGCAGGTAGGAAATAGAACATCTGGGGACAGCAGCACCTGAGGGGGAAGCACAGTCCAGCCAGAGAAGGAAACTGGAGAAAAAGCCTAGGTGAGGCTGCCCAGAATGATCAGTGGGCAGGAGAACAAGCCAGGACCCCATAAATACCCCCAGGCACTCTGCAAGAGTGGTGGATAAGGCTGGATAAGCCCCGACCTGGGGCAGCACATGGCAGATATCACCATAAATTACAAGGGATAGGGCTGAGACAAGCAGGGCACCTTTTTAGGACAGCAACAGCTTTGTGTCTGAGCAGTCAAGGCAGGAGCCAGTGGCTCCAGGCTCTGGCTGGGGAGTCCATTCAGGTGCCACCTGCTATGGCCAGTCAGCACTGCAGAGCAAGCCCACTGCAGATGGACAGAGGTCCATAACAGGCAGATAAATGCCCTAACTTGTCACTACGTTATTCACGTGCACTTAAATACAGAAGCAGATTTCACTGGTTCTCCAGCTGCATTTCCCCACTCGCGCCTGCCAGGCTGGGCAGCAGAAAGGTGCAAGAGCTGCTCTGACACCAAATCTCTTTGTTGTCTATTTATACCCTGCCCTCTGGAAGCAGCTCACTAGCGGCTGTCACTTGGCGTCTTATCTCCCCTTGCTTTGCAAACTGTCTCCTGGCAGCCTATGGCACCCCTGCCACTGCTTGGGAGGCTGCTCCCTTCCCACGTATTGGATTTTTGTTAAAAAGGAAAAAAAATGCCTCACAAGACACCGTTTGGTTAAAAGGCAAAAAGGCAGGGCTTTACTCTTCTTTGTTAAAGCCATAAGGATTTGCCAATGATCCCAAGATCCAAGCCCTTGCTTGTTGGAGTCAGGAAAAGCTTGGGAACTTTTCCTGCTCCTCTGGCTGTTGGTTTCACCCTCAGAGCTCCTCAAAAAAGGCTTGGCCTGTGAACCAAGCTCGTTGGAGCATTTGCCCCCACTTCTGGGTGAGCTGAAAACACCAAAGAAATGAAGAGATGGTTGTTCAGTGTACCACAGAATGTGTAGTTGGAGTTTTTAGGTTTTGCTATATATGTTATATGGAGCCAACATGGAGATTTTAGGGTGTTGGCTGCTTCTTCATCATCTTCTCCTCTCTTCTCCTTCTCTTCCTTTTTCCCTCTGACATGAGTTCCTGTGACTTGTTAATTGGTAGATAGAATTTAATGTAGTGAATATCAATAAGGTTGATATTCACTGGTTTTGGGAACAAAATAAGATACATAAAGTTTTCTAACTGGTTGATAATAGATATAAAAGCTACCTGCTTCTGGGTAGCCATTGCCATTCTGTCCTTGTGTTCCTGGAGGTCACAGCACAGTCTGTGCCTCTGAAACTCTGATAAGAACCAGAAATAAACAAGCTTTGAAACAGCAGAAAGAAGCCTCATCTCATCTTTTCGGGACATGGGACACTGAAACAAGGAACACAGCCGGGCCAGGAGTCAGGGGAAGAACACACCCCCCCAGCACTTGCTTTCCTTCTTGGCATGAAGAAGTCATGATGCCTCCTGCTCCAAAAGTGGATACCTAAGACAGGGCACTAAAGAATAAAATTCATCACAATGAATTCCAGCAATCCCTTCTTGCATAGCCTTAGATCTCAGAATCCTTTTAAAAGAATTTGAGTATCATTATTCTCATTTTGTAAAAGGCAAAACAAAGTCACAACGGAATCAAATGACTGCACATGTACATTCAAAAGCCATGATCCCAAAATCTTTGAGCTTGTAAGGCATCAAGAGCACCAGGCCAGCAGTGATTGACCCATGGATTCACATAGCACCCCCCTCCCTTCGTGTCCCTCGCTGTCACCACTTGAGGCCTATGCTGTTCACATCTACAAATACTTCCAAAGAAGTCAAACCACATTCACCAGACATGACACAGTATTTGACTCAGCCCAGAGAAATTTCCCATTAACCATCGCACCAGCAGTAGCTGATGACAATCTCCCTCACACAGGGGACACACTGGCACTGGAGCCCAGCACCACATGGGGATGTGTCCCAGGGAAGGACCATGGCACACTGTGCTGGGAACCAGCCCCCAGTCCTCTGGTTAATCCCCATTTTTCCCCAGTTCAGGAAACACACAGGCATCCAGGCACCAGGACTGACAGACAGGGTTTTATGAATAGCCCATGTCTCTACACCCATGGAGCCTCCAGCTGTCTCTGGAGCTGCTTGCAAAGCCACAAGGACAGAAAGTGTCAGCTGGGGCTGGGAGAGCCCTCCGACCCCGGGTCTTGTTGCACAGTCAACTAGCGAGAACCAAGGAGGATGAAGAGGGCAGCCCCATGGGAGGCAACAGGACCTGCTTGTCACAGAAGAGCAAAATAGCCAAAACAGGGAGTGAGTAGGAGCAAAACTGGGTGCTGTGACCCAGGTGAAAGGAAGGCAATGGGGGGCCAGAGATGAATGATCCCACCACAGCAGCAGGGACATGCACAGGAAGAGTGATTATCCCCCAGGAAGAGAGAATCATCACAGAATAGTCTGGGTTGGCAAGGACCTTAAATATCATCTGGTTCCACTCCCCAGCCATGAGCCGGGAAACCTTCCACTCGACCAGCTCACAGCCCCATCCCGCCTGACCTTGAACACTTCTTGGATGGGGCATTCTCAGTTTGTCTGAGCAACTTGTGCCAGTGCCTCACCACTCTCACAGGGAAGAATTTCTTCCTCACATCTAATCTAAATGTCTCCTTTCTTGGTTTAAAAATGTACCTCCTTGTTCTACCTATGTAAAAAGTCACTCTCCCTCTTTTTGTAAGCCCCCTTTAAATACTGAAAGGCAGCGCTGAGCATCACTGGGCACAGGCTTGCCATCAACCCAGGAGCCCCTGCTGTCACAACAGTCACTATTGCAGCTCCCTGAGCACCCTCTTCCTTTCACCAAGCCCGATCTTCTCTCCCCACTATTCATTCATCCTGCCTCCCAGCTGCCTGTCCTCAGAAACAGGCTGGAAAAGCAGTCCCAGCTCTGAAAAGCTGCTGCCATCTCCTGGAAAGAGGCTCCTTCCCTGGAGAGTGGTGACAGTGCTCTGGGACTGCCAAGGCACATGCCAGAGTTGACCTGCGGCCACCAGCACCTGCTGCTCCAGGGACGGCCTGATCCGCCCATACAATGTCACACCTCTCAGACTGATGACCAATGGTGATGTCAGAGAACAGGATTACAGGCTTGTACCTCAGAGAGAACAGGTGGGGTCCGTGGGGACAAGGGCTGGGGCCACCCTTGATGTCAGCACAGGCTTCAGGAACACGCTCCTTCCAGTAACTTTTAACCAGCTCAAAGACTCAAGGCACAAGGGCTTCCTTCTCCCCCTCCAAGCACAAAATCAGAGCTTTTGAGGTAAGGAAACAGAGCCAGATAATTCCCCTGCACCAGGCCCCCATCACCACCAGAAGGCTGAATGGGAAATAATTTTGCTCCCTGGGTCTTCTTTCCTCTGCAGCACCCCATGAGCTATACATAGCTGCCCAAAATATAACCTGCCACTTCCACACAGAGACACACAGCTCCACACAGAGACAATTGGCAGTCCCAGAGGCCTCTCTCTGGTACTGATATGCATTTTCATAAACACACCTGGCAAACAGTGCTGAGACCAAGGAGTTCAAATTACCTTCCCTGAAGAGCGGCACCTGCCAAGGCACAGCTGATGGCCCCACAGCAGGCTGCTGGTGCCCAGGAGCTCTGAGCTGACCCGAGTGAGCGTCACTGCAGTATTTATATCCTTTTATTATGCTTTAAGCCATTGGGGAGAAACAGGTGCAGAGCTGTCTGTGAAAGAGTGGCCAGCAACCACCCCCCCTCAAGCCTTGAGCTGTTATATACACTAGCACAGACACACGCATGAAGGAAGACAGAGCTAGACCTTTTAAATCCCTGCTGACTGCCAAAGTCATGAATGAAATCAGTCTGCGAGGAGGACACACACCAACCCACAGTAAAGATCTAGATTAAACACAATCTGACAAGGACACCCTGCTTCAGCCCATGCAGTGGTTCAGAAGGGTCACAGTCAGCTGGAGATACCCCTAAGTGCTTAAGGGAATAATTTCTGGCTTCTTCAGCAAATAAATCACAGTTGCCCATCCACTGCCACTCCAGAAGTGCAGTCTTAGGGGGATCTGTGCTCTCAAAGACGCCCAGAACAGAATGGAAAGGTCATTCTTGGTGTACATAGAGCTTGGGCTTACCTCTTACCGTGTTTCTCAGCTGGCAGTCCTGGGGGGTTGCTGGGGTGAATCTGCCATTCCACTGCAGAGAGGCAGGGATGTCTCCTTCAGGATAAAAAAAACTCTTCTGGACAAAGACCAGGCTCTGCCCATTTGAGATCCTCTGAAAGCTACCCATCTTCTTCCTTAGAAGAAGGTTGGTTGGCACATTTCCTCAAGGAATCTCCAAGAAGGACTTATCCTTTTACAAACCAGAGTGAAGCCACAGCATCCTCCAGGGAACCACAACAAAAGCATGGCTCAGGATGCATAGGTTATTGTCCTCACCCCAGGCAGGGTGTCACCATCTAACCTGAAATAAACCTGACCCAGACCTTCCCAAGGCAAAATTAAGGGACAACTGGAAGACATCAGCAGCTTTTTAGCCTGAAGTCAGCTGGAATAAGAGTCAAGTGCCCTTACCGAGCAGATCAGAAGTGCCACAACTTGGGTTGTGTCTGAGGACACCTCCCAGCCCTGTCCAGCCAAAAACATTTTGAGGGGCAGCACCAGATGATGCCTGCAGGTTCATAGTGGCTGGCCAACACTCACTTTTCCTTAACACAGCTGAAAGGTGGTATGAGGGTTAGCAATGTAATAGCCCAGCGCCTCGAGCCTACCTGGCCTGGGGCAATAGCAAGCTGGGCAGCAGAATTCAGCGGAAGCACATGGATTCAACTTGTCTGGTTTTCACAGGAAGGACACAGGAAGCCTTGGACTAATTGATCCAGCATTCACTGCTAGAAATCAAAGCTGAATTTAGCTTTGAAATCCAGTTTTTATGGGTAGAGACATTATCCAGTGCTGCACCATGCTGTATTACTCCAGAGCAGGATAAATCCAGGTGCCACTGTGACAAGTATCATACTGAAAATGAGCCCTTTTCCTTCCCTTTCTTCCCAAGCAGGGGAGATCAATGTCAGAGTCCCCTGCAGCCAAGCACCTCATAAATCTCCCCTCTGGAAAGCAGGGCGACCCCACTCTGCTCCCAGGGAAGAAAGCAGGTATTGTTTTGGGTCCAGGTACACCACGGGGAGCGTCTGTGCCAAAACCCAAACGCGTGCGCTGCGGGCCCGGCTGCTGCGACAGCCAGGGCTGACAAAGAACTGCAGGTTTCCTCCCCACCGGGCTCCAGAGAATTGTGCTTCCGATTCCTGCATCACGCAAGAATAACTATGCACTTGGTAATGTTTGAAATGGAAATACTAAGATCAAGTTCACCTCCACCACTCCCCTCCCACACATGTGATGGGGGTATCTCTTGCTGGTCAAAGCTGAGGGGTTCCATTTCCCCCAACACCATCCCCAGCAGGACAGAACAAAGACTTCATAGCCAGCTTCATGCTGGTACTTACCGGCATCCTTCTCCTAGACTTCAAGGCAAAGCTCAGGGCACCTTTCCACCTCAACAGCCTGGGTTTGCAGATCTATATAACATCTGGCTCAGCAAGAGGAGACGCCAGTCCTCTGTGTCACTGCCATGGGGAAAATGCTTCCTCTCCCTCCACACACCTCCCCTGGGAAACCAAAGGTCGGGGGAGCCAGAGGGAAATTTATGGGTTTCCCCTCCTAGAAGATTTCTCCAGATGGGTCTCCAATGGTGAATTTTTTTTCCAGGTGAAGGGAGAGAGGAGGAAGGAAGGAAAGGTGGGGAGATGGGTAAGGGCAAGACCACAGGTCACACTTTTCTTCTCACAGCAAGCACATTGGGCAAAAGGACCAGCAAGCAGCCAAGCTGCTATTTCCTCTCAAGCCATGATGGCAGCAGAAGATGTCAGGCTCAACAGCATGCACGAAGCCAGCTCAGAGTCTGCACTCTGAGCTCATTCCAGACCAACAGCAGAAATCCCCACCACAGCAGCTAGACTTGTCCCGTGGAAAAGCTCCCTGTGCACACAGTAATGTGTTGGTGATTTGAAGAAACAGCCCACACTGGAAATAAGCGGTGTTTGAGTTGCACAGAGGCACTGCACTGTGCAATACCCTGCCTCTATTTCAGTCAGATTTGCAAGCACCAGCCTCGCCAAACACCTTGGGCCAGGGGGTGACATTATTTCAGCGCCCCTGTTCTTCATACCCTGCGGGCAACCAGCACAGCAGGACTGCAAGCATCATCCAGCCTCCTTGGATCGTCTGTCAGGAAGAGGAAATGCCATGCATTTTCCAGCTGCTTGTACCTGTGCCAAGTCTAAGTGCCACCCTTAAAAATACCCACGGGAAGGAGAGACATGGCATCAGCCGCTCACCTACTGCGGCCACATGGGTATTTTCAAATGAGGCAGCAACATGAAGCAGCTGAGCAAGGCCCAGCCTGGGCTTTTGCTCCTCCCCACACGGGTCAGACGGAGTGTCCCGGTTTGAGACAAATTCAGAGGAGGATATCCCCTGATGGAAAGCAGGTCCCTCCCCCCCACCAGGTCCGGAGGAAAGTGAAGTGGGAAAAAAAAAGGAAAAAAACTATTTATTTAACAACAAAACACAGAAGGAAAAGGACAATAATGCTAAACAAATAAATCGTTATCTGTGAGAGAAGAAAAAACCTGAAAAAAAAGTCCTCCTGGGTGTGGCCTCTCTCCTCCCGGAGTCGAAACGGCGTCGGGGAAATCCCCCTGCAGACCGGTGAAAAACTCAGTGAAGCTCCGATGTTCTGATGCTCCAAGTCCAGAAGTGGAAAAAAGAAGAAACCAAAGTCCCAGAGGGAGGAAAAAAAAGAAGAAAAACTCCGTCTCTTGTCTCTCGAAGGGAACAGAGCTGAGAGCTGGCAGGGGCAAACCAAAGAAAAGAAAGAGTGCTTCCTCCTCCCCCTCTGTCTCTGTCCTCCTCGTTATCACTTTCCAAACAACAACAAAAAACCTGTAACCTTGAAGTACAAAAACACAGCACTGCCTGAGTTTTTTTTTCTCCTCTCCCTTCTCAGGCTCAGTTTAAATACATAGAAAGGCATAAAATTCATTTTTCTGGGCATGGGCAGACGACATAGGATAAACCATCACAGGATAAACTCCAAGACAAAAGTCACTCCAAGACACGGTGACAGCTCAGCATCACCCACCACAAGGCAGCAGCAGAGCCACGGTAACACATTCAAACTGGCAGGAGTCAACATCCCAGAAGCTGCTCTCAGCATGGGTACCCACAGGGCACCCCAGGGACTTTGACCTGTGCTTCTAATGAAACTAAGCTCCTGCAATGCTCCTGTCTTACCAGTGGCCAGCCCTGCATTGCTTTTGCCCAAAAAATTTTTATCCCTCTGGCAAAAGACACCAGGCACCTTGCTGGCTTCCCCAAAAACCACAGCCTCCACTCCTCAGTAGAGATGGGGCAGTGGCACCCACACAGAGCAAAGCCGCTCTGTTTGCATCAACATCCAGCTTCAAAAAGCATTCCTCAGCCCCAGACAAGTGCACCCAGTAGACCACAGCCTGGCTGGAGCAGCTCTCCTGATTTTTATTCTTTTTTAACTGAACAGTGCCTTATTTCCAGTTCTGATCTATTCTGAATAAATCAAGGTGAAACCATGCAACTCACTAAGAATTACCTTCTTGTTTTCAGCTGCTTCCCTGCCCCTAAGAGGACGAGATGGTTGGGACAATTCAGGGAGGCATTAGACACCCTCATGCCCCAAAGCCCTGGGGGGAACGTGGAAGGGCTGAGCTGGGTGTTGTCTCCCTGCAGCCTGAGCCATTCCTCTGGGAGATTTGCACCTCTCAAAAACTGGTGCAATCCAGGGCTATTGCATTGCCATCGCTGGGCAGGGAGAGCTCAGCAGTGTCTCTTGCCTTCCCTCCAAAACAGATCCCTGCAGCTGGTGGTACCCACATAATTCTCCTTGGCATCACTCTGAAACAAGGAGGAGCTTCGTCATTTGAAGCAGTGCCACCCTCTCAGCCCCAGCTCCTCAAAGATCAAGGTGCAATGCTTCAAGAGCTCCCATGCACAGCAAGATGGACAAAACACCTTGGGAGCACCCAGGGGCAAGAAAGGCAACAGCTTCAGCTCAGCAGCATCTTTTAGGGGGTCATCTGCAAAGGCAGCAGAGTCCACCTCTGCCTGCACCCAGGATATAGAATAGGCAAAACTTTCCTGCCCAATTAATATAGAGAATTTAAGAGTTTAAACTTACAGCATTTAATGTCAGGCTGGCTAAACAGGACTCCGCAGTGCTTATTTAGAGCAAAATAAAGTACTTTTATTCTGTGCGATGCACTCCTGTCACCTCTTTGAAGCCACCTCAAGCCCTGCTTGAATGTCCAGACTCAGCAGGCCCACCTGATGCCTATGAGCATCCCAGGACAAAAGGCTTCTGTGAGGATGAAGCGGGTGTCCAGGGGTGGGAGTGCAGAGGCCACCAGGGGCACATGTGCAGCTGCCCCAGATCCAAAGGGATGCACCAGCACGATGGGGAAAATTGATGATGATGAGGGAAGTCCATCAGGCTGCATGCCGGCCCCGCAGATTGATGGCCTCTGCAACGAGGCACACATAATGGCCAAGTTCAGGCTGCAGTGCCCGGGAGCTGAAAGGCAACAGCCATAAATAAGCTGGAAAAAAGAGGGAAGACAGAAAGCTGGCAGGGATAAATAAATACTCATGCTGCAGCAGGGCTGGGGGGTAGGCACAGGAGGAAGGCCTGCAGCACCAGAATGGGATGCAGCCCCCTCTAGGATGGAGATGCTGCCACAGAAATGGCTGGTTTGGAGTAAGATCTCCCCATTCAGTAACACTGAGTTGTTTCCTCCCCAAACCATCTTTTCACTCAAAACCGCAGCCAGCTGCCAAGTATATAGTGCAGGGGGACAAAAGTAACCAAAAGGGTTTGGGACAAGGGATTTTAGGGTTATAATCCCACTATTACCAAAGCTCCGACTCAGTCTGAGGCTTCTAAGACCTTGGCATCTCAGCAAGTTTCTCCCTGACTGACCTGGCTGGCTGGGCTTTCCTCATCACCTTCCTCAGCCGACAGTATCAACCTCAGACTGTTTCCCCTTTCAATTATTGCCCAACAATGAATAGGGGAGATGGGGGGAGCAGAGGGAACAGAGATGGAGTTTTCCCTCATTGTGCCCCATCTGCTTCATTCAGGACAGTTACTCTTCTCCAGCATAAATAAGCCCTTTGGATTTTGTTGTGATCTTTTCTCCCTTTTGCTCGTCTCCGCCGTTTTGTCAGGAAAAACCTTGCCCAAAGAGCCGCTGTGATTTACTGCTGCGTTAACAAATGTCAGAGCTCGGGAGCCTTGTAGGAACTGCTCACTGGCAGCCTGCCTGGACAAACATACTAAAAGTCAACCCTGGCGTGGATACTTGAGGAATTAGTGTCCATACAAAGATGCATTAAACACAGGGAGAAAGATGGGGGATTTTTACAGCGGAGGCTCAGAATCTTCCTCCAGGCTGGTTAACATATGGTGCTTCTTTCCTGCACCTGCCCTTCACTAGAGCAGCTCCTGGATTCCCATCCTTGTCACTGGATCCAAATGCCACTCGAGTTACCTTTCCCAGAGGGTGCTGGCAGGAGCTGAGCCACTTGCAAGGTGCGAGTTTGCATATCCATGTGTTAATAGATAATTTTGCCCCAGTGCTCCTCACCAGATGGACTTTGCTGATAGAGGACATATCATAGAGCCCTGCTCAGCCAGGCAACGTTCCCCACTTACTACCAAAAATATTTTGTTCTTTAATACATAAAGAGAAAATTTTTTTAAATCCATAAATCAAACATTTTGCTCATGAAATCCTTACATCCAGCTCAGCCATAGGGGAACACAGACCCAGGATACCCAGGCGGGGAGAACCATCAGGAAAACAGAGACACAGCAGCAAAAATAACAATGTTTAAAAACTCTCAGCATTTCCTCAGTGGCTGCCAGGAGCTCCTCAGCCCTGCCTGTGTTTGGGTGGACCATTGTTGCCTTCAGCCCAGGCCAGCCATGCATCCCACACAACCCCACCACTCTGTTATTGTCATTTGCTCAAATCCCAGATGCTGCAGTAGAGAGGAATATTTTGCATGTGCGTTGTCTGTATGTTTTAAAAGTTAATTCCTCCTCTACCACCTCCTGCTCAATGGATTTGTCCAGCAACACTGTAGAAAGCAGCCCTGTGCCAGGAGAGACACACTCAGCCTAGGAAAGCATGGCCAGGCAATGTTCCTTGGCTGATGCCAATTTCCAAAAAACCAAAAACAGAATACAGAAAAATATCATGTCCTAAAATTTAAAAATGAAGTAAAATAAATACCCATGAGGCTCTTAATTGCACAAAACATTTTTCCCAAGCAAATCCATTCCCATATATGTACTGTCTGGGGTGTGGCAGTGCATGTATGGGAATGGATTTTCTTGGGAAGCAGAGGTAGATGAGGAAGACTCTGGAAAGGCAGTTATAAGAACAATGTGCTGTAAATCTCCAGCATTAAGTGAGATATCATAACCCATGGTAATTTAGCAACTTAAGAATCACTGTGTTCACCCAGCTGACCTGATGTTACCTTTAGGTTGTCTCCAAAGCAGAACTTCTCACCCGTGAGGCAAAACCCACAGGAGCACACTAGAAATGGAAGGAGAAGCTGGAAATCTCTCCTGGGTATTTACGCAGATGACAGGGAATAGATAAAAGAACCACTTTCCCCCACCACACTACATCCTCCCTGAGCCAGGCCAGCAGAAGCGAAGCCATTCTCTTGCAAGCCTGGACCTTGTTTCCTCATCACGAAGGTTTGCCTGCGCATTCATAGCCAGGAGTGGGAAGAGGAAGATCCAGCCAGACAGTCCCACCTGCTCACACCCCCACACCTGTGGCCTCACACAGGGCACAGCTCACCATTCCCAAAAACATTTGCTGGATGAAACCCTCTCCGTCCCCACACCATGATGACTTTTCCCCACCAAGCCTCTTCCTATTAAAAAGCTGCTCCTCCATCAGGTATATGCTAACAATCCAGGAAGGGGCTTTAATCTCTGAATCAGACAGGATAGAAGACACAGAGCCCTTCAGCATAGCAGCCAGCCTACCTGCATGGGAACAGGAGCTCAGCTCTCTCCCCAAACTTGGCACCCTTCTATACCAAGCTGGATGAAGGCAAAGAGCAACACCACCAGGTTGGGCTTCAATGGAGCCAGACCATGGGTGTGGAGAGGCCTCAGGTGAGGCTGCTCAGGTCATTAATGTCAATTAGTGCCCTCAAGAGTGAACACAACTAATGAGTATCCCAGGGGCCCTGTCCCTGCTCATCCTTGGGGGCCTCACAGAGCTGTCTGCCCCTAAATTCTGCATAGTGTGTTTCACCATGCCCTGGTTAATCCTACACCCAGCCCCTCTGGACAGTTGGATCCAGTGCAGGATTAGTGCACACAGACTTTCATTTCCCAACCGCAAAACACAGGCCAAAGTCATCCTCGCTCTGCAGAGCATTGACTGGCTGAGCCTGCTGTGTCTGTAGGGCAAGGACTCAGGGCAAAAAGCCTCTTTATTTGCCCTGCCAGGCCAGTAAAGCTCAGCTCGGGCATGAGCTGAGTCCTGAAGCAAAGGGAAAGCTCTGGATACACTTCCTGCCGCAGTAAGCCCTGGCCACCGCCAATCTCAGTGCCAGCCAAGTCCAGCACATCCCAGCATCACCAAAGCCACCTCTCCAGCCAGCCGGGGCTGTAGCACCTCTGACAAAGCACAGCCTGTTCCTCGCCTTTCCACCAGAGCCGTGTATATCACCAGGCTGGCCCTCGGCTTTTCCATGGGACACGGCTCCACCATGAATGGGTCCCTGTTCTGCCCTCACTGTGGGACAAGCGGGAAGATTTCAGCCTCCACGGCACTTCCTAACTCGGGATTTTATTAGCTCCCAGCCTCTCCAATTCCGAGAAGCTCTAAAAAGAGACTTTGATTTCCATGGTCTGTTTTTTCATTGGGAGTTAAAATACCTTTAATCATCACACACAGCAGAGTTACAGAAAATGGGAGGGGAGAGAAATTAAAGTAATTGGGGGGAATTACTGGAATGCATAAGGCCTCTCCAGACACATCTCTGCCATGGAAAAGGAGCTTCCATCCCATCTCACTGTGGTAGGAAGAGCTCTGGCTGTCCAATAAGCATTTCTCAGCCTTTTGGGGACATGGAGAAGCCCCTCTGCACAGACCTGAGGCAGAGGTGTGGTGGGAAGCCCTTAGCAGAGGCTTGGGGCTGCCTGCCATGGGCTGCTTGCTCCCATAATCCTGCTCACCAGCTTGTCAGAGCCTTTACAAGCCCCTAGACACACAGAGCAGGAGCACAGCCCTTTAGTCCAGGTGAAAAAAGTTTTTCAGCTGAAAAGTAAGGGAAAAAAACTTAGGAATGCTGACTGGAGTTAATAAAGTCATGAAAGCCATATAAAGAGCAATAAGTGTTGAGAAAGGGCTCTTTAACTTTTATTTTGATACAAATATTAAACCAAAAGTATGTTGTTGTGCATTAGTGGTTGAAGTACACACATCAGGTTGTTCTGACAGAGGTCATGCATTTTGGCACCAGAGATATGAGCCCCATGGCCAAAGCTTTTTTTTTGAAATGCAATTCTTTAAAAATCCTGTATGTATATGTAAAGATGTAAAAAGAACTGGGAAAACAATCTGTCTTCTAAGAATGTGGAAATGCTGGGCCAGTCCTTACTGGCTGATGCTCATCCAAGGTGTCCTACAGGGCAGAGGTGTCTTGGAGGAGCACAGGGTCCTGAGGCTGAAAGTAGGGCTTTACTCCAAAACGCCCTATAGCAAAAACACAGCTCCCCAACCCCACTTCTGCCAAACTCTGTTTCCACTGGTAAGATTGTCCTGGGAGGGGTTACACCAACAGTAATCGAGAAGCCACAGGGTTCCCCCATCTGTGTTTTACAGGGCTGACCTTGCCGGGGTGAAAAGTACAGGGGGAGCAGTGGGAAAGGCAGCTCAGCCCCTTCCTCTCCCAGCTGCTTGGATTTTTAATTTGCTTTCTGAAAATCCCCACTCCTGCGGCAAAGCCGGCTCATTGCTGTAGCCTTACCAGGGCCAGCAGTGTGGATGTGACAGCGGGAGATGGGATGGAGAGGAGCAGAGAGGAGGAGCAGTGCCAGAGGCAGAGGGGACAGACACAATGCCCTCCCATGGGAATCCCCATGCCAAAGCCAGGAGTGGGGCAAGGAGAGGTGGCAAGAATTGTCAGGGCACAAACTCGGGCCACAGAAGGCAAAATTGGCCAGTGCTATAAGAAATGCATATTTTCCCTCCTCAGACACCTCCTCAAGGTCTATCCACACACCATTAGCAGGGCTTATTTCTGCCTGGGCCAGCCTGCTTGGGAATAGTGCAAATGCAAAAATTGAGCAGTTTGATGAAATAATAAATAATTGACGAATAAGTAGATGAAGAAATATGTGGGGAGCTGCAAACCATCTCATTCGGCCACTCCAGCAACAAGTCTGGACAGCATAGCCATAGCCATGCCATGGCATGGACCTTCAGGCCAGGAAATGATCTAAATCAGGCTTCTTCCCTGCAGTATCCTGGGCTGCTTCCTGAGATATTGTCGTTTTTCTTCACCCTCTTGATGTATTGTCCTGCAGCATAGTCGGGGGCTCCCAGTGTGTGCCAAGAAACCTCTGGCTGTGACGCACCAGCCTGTTTTAAGCAGCCAGCAGCCGCTCCTTCCTGCGGGAGCTGGGAAGTCAGGGCTCCCCAGGGTTCCCCCACCCTCTGCTCCAGGGAACCTGATGCATTCATTTTAACACCATCAAGGGGTGTGAAAAATGGCAATTTGAGGGAACGAGGACTATGAGCAGCATCTCTATGGCCCTGTGAACTCTCTGGAGCTGTCTGCAAAGCAGAGCTCATTGCACTGCTCCAAAATGTAAGCCATCCCCTGAGTTTTCCTGGATTTCATCAAATAAAGATAGGAAAGGAAAAAAAAAATAAAAATAAACTACACCTTTCCTTAGCCTGGTTCCCAGGCAATAAAAATATCTTGGAGCAGGAGCTCTGGCTTCACAGCTTGGCCAGTGACACAAACATGCTGTGAGCCGAGGCAGTGGGGAGCTCACCTACATCAACTGGCTTTGCTTTTCCATAGGGTGGATTTTGAGGATCCCAGTTCCCAGGCAGCATTGGCAGAAGTAATTTGAGTAAGGAAATTAATAGTCTTCCCTTCCTAATGCTCCCATCGACCCCTTCTCCTCTTCCTCCTCCCTGTCCATCACCTGCTTGGAGCACTGGTGAACCCCTGCAAAATCCCAAAGCTCTCTTGGGAACCATATACCAAGGGGCACATTTTTCCGAGTCTATATGTCTGTCTATATACTGTCTCTCCAAGTATATATGTCAGCAGCAGAGAGGGGAGGAGAGCAAGAAAAAAAAGCATTTTGTAATTATCCATCTGTTTGCAGATCATTAATTCTCCGCGGGGAGCCCCAGAGCTCTTTCATCTGCTTTTTCCTAAGTTTAGGTCACAGAGGTTTTTGGGTGAAAGTGTGGTTCAGAGAAAGGCAAAGCTGCTTTGGGCTTTAGCAGATCACTGAGGAGGAATTTGGGCAGGCAACAGGAAAGCTCTTTCCCTGGCTGGGAGGCATCCAGTCACGACAGAAACAATCCTGGCTGCTGGAAGCTTTTATAAAAGTAAGAATAGATGTTTACTCACAGGAAAGCGAGGAACGGAAAAAGTTATCAACACCATTGTTTGCCACAAATAATTTCACCTTCTCTAGTCATAGGGTGCATTCAAAAAAAGCCCTGCTCTTTCTTATTTAACATCTCATACCGAGGGCAATTACGTTGCCCTTACGTAGCTGGGCTCACCCCGGCTGGCCCCGAGGGCTCAGCTTGAGCCCATCCCACGGCAAAGCCCATTTCCCATCACCTCTACATCACTTTCTTGCTCCCCAGCGTCTGGTGGCCAAGATGATCTGACCTGAGATATGGTTTTTGAGTGCTGCCCCTCAAAAGAAAACCTATGTTAGCCCTATGGTTTTAACGAGCTGCCCCTCTGCGGCTGCATTTAGGGGGCTGACAGCTCTGTAATTGCCTTTTATGAAACACCCTTCGACAACCCAGAGTGCAAGAAACTTCTCAGTGCTCAGCTAAGAAACCGTCTCTAACACATGGTGGCTGCATCATCGTTTGCCTGGTGTCACTTTCCCTGACTGCAGTGGGATTTGGGGGTTCATGAACGAGCTTAGGCAATGTCAGGGGACCAAAAACCTACCCAAAATACTGTTCTTCAGGCAGAAATTGTGGTCTGTCCTTCTCTAAGGCCTCCCTAGTACGTTGCTCCAGGGGAAGGGTCATTCCCGGTCTGAACCATGGCTTCCTGCTTTCCCATTAGGACCTTGTGGAGGGCTCCTTCCTCTCCTGCCATGACCTCCCCCGTCCCCTCGCAGTCCCCTACAACCGATGGCTCCCTGAAAAAGGCAGCTTGCCTAGAGCCCGGCATCCTGGCCAGTGTCCAGGTAAGGCCAAGGGCGCAGGGCCCCAGCACCACCTCCTGGTAAGGCATCGCCATGCACGGCCGGCAAATCCCCCAGCAAGCCTGGGGACCACCTGGAGAGATAACCTGGGCCTGCGCAGACCCAAATCTTTCGCGTGTCTGGCCAGGCATGGGCATCCTCCCCTTTCCTTGGCACCACGGGGCGGCTGCGGGCGCAGGACCGCCGATTGCATCCCCTGGTGAGCGGCAGCTGCCTGCTGCGGGGTGAATAGCGAAGCGGCTCTCCCGAGAGGGGGACCGAATTTAATTTGAGATGAATGGGCACCTCCCTGCAGCCCGTGACATTTTCATTGCGGGCTAACAAGGGGAGAAAAATCCAATTAGATGACAAAGAGGGTCCCTAATGGGCCGTGCAGCCCGGCGTGGGGCAGCCGGGATAGCAGAGCATCCCACAAGTGAGCAGGAAGGGACCATGGGAAAATAAGAAAACACTCCAAAAGATTGCTCTTGTGATAGTGCAGAGGCCATAGTGCAGGGTGGCAAGGGCACTCAAAAAATTCATTTATAGTGTTGCTATTTGCACCCCCAGGGTGCTATCTCTAAGTCTCCCAGGTCACTGAGATAAAGTGTCCCAAAGTGAGCTCGGCAAGGCAGGGACATCTCCCAGCTACAGATTCCAAGGGGAAAGTAACCTGCAGCCAGAATCATGCTGCTCCTCAAAGAAAATATTAATAAAATTTGGCAGACTCCTCCCATGGCACTCACCCACCAAATGTTGAACAAAACCAAGTTCCAGGAGCAGGCAAAGATGAACTACATCAGGGTTTATTACCAGTGCAGCTTTTTCAAACCACAAAAGGTTTTGGATAACCTGGGTTGCAGTTTTTCCAGCAACAGGTGCCTTTTCACAGTTTGAATGCATGCAGCCAGCAGTACCATTTGTCTCCAAGCTCTTGTGCCTCAAGTGGGAAGGATTGATGGTGGGACCCCCACAAATGCAAAGCCCCCTCCTGCCAAAATGCAGGGACATTGGGGCATTACAGGGTGCAGAGAGGGCATAGCAGAGCACTGGGAAAGGCAAGGGGGACACACACATGAATAACAGCTGGGGTTTGGAGGAAGGGTGATAAATGGGAACGCTGCAATCCCTCGGGAATTATTAACGGTGGGGGAGGCTGAAACCTTGGCTTTGCCCCAGGAGCCAGGCTCTGTGGAGAAAGCCGATGGGTGGGAGTGGGCAGGGGGAACAGATGGCTGGGGGACACCCAGGGCTCCAGCCTGGAGTGGGGGCTCTCCACCAGCACAGCACAAGGAGCCATGGTAAGACAGGGCAGCTGCATCTACCCCAAGACATAGCTGGGCTGTGTAGGGGGGAAGGACCCCTGTGCCCTCTCCTCCCTGGAGCCCCTCAGGTGCCTCCAGCCACAGCTCCAGGTGGCCACCGCTGAGTATTGACCCAGCGCTATCTCAGCTCCCACCTTATCAGGGCAAGAGCCAGCTCTGGGCACCAGCACCTGCCCCATTAATCTTCCCCCTGTCCCGCAGGCGTGAGGTCTCAGTGCCTGAAACAAACTGCCCAGGGCGGGAGCAGCCGGGCTTGGGCCCTGGTGCCTGGCACCTGGGTATGATGGATTGGTGCCTGGGAGATGACATGGAGAGGGTTTCTCTTTTCCTCTTCAGCTCGTGCTATTGTTCCTGCCCTAGAAAGGGGACCAGCCTTTATACCAGGGCGTATTGGTGGCAACTTTTTCCACTGAAATGTGTGTACTGGAGACTGAGGATGTGGTGCCTTGAGGAAGAGAGAAAATGAGCTCCACTTGTTAACACAGGGTGGGAAGGAGGGGAGAGATAATTTCTCTACAGTTTCGATCTGAAATAACAAGCTGAAGCTGGGCAAGCGGCCCACATTTCACCCATAGCCTTTAGGCTGAAGGTGGAGATGTGATTCCCCATGCCAGAGCTGCACAAAGTCCAGGCAAAATCACATCTGAGGCCCAAGACAAATGAGGTAAAGCCTCACAGCTCTGGCTGAAATGAAAACAAAAGGCAGTGATTCTTCATGGCTGCAGCTGCACAACCCCTGGCTTCAAGGGTTAAATGCAGTCTGAAATATCATGGGGACCATTGAGCACAAAACTTCTGTGTGCTCCTCAGGGAGAGAAGTGCCACACTTTGAGCAGGCAGAATTCCCAGCAATGATGGGGGTGCTGAGGTGATTCCAAAAGTCTCATCCCCATCATTTTGCACTCGCCTGTGCCCCAGGAAATACCACTGTGGAGGTGAATGGAGCTTAGAGGGGCCAGAAAGTTCCTAGTGGGAAAACACAGTCCTGCTTGTCCCCATATGGGTTTTCTAAGGACATTCCAGGTGAAAGAATAACCAGGGAGGCAGAGGGACCCAAGGAAAGGCAACACTGAGCTTTTGCCATAAAAGCTACCAAAGCACACTGTGTGTCCAGGAATGGAGAAAGATGCTGGGAGTCTTATCACGCTCCTCCTCACCTCCTCCTCCAGGAAGGAAAAACACCACTAAATGGTCGAAGCTGAGAAGAGTCCAACTAGCCAGCCAGGGACTTGGATTCATAAGCAGATAGGTAGGACTTGCTCAGAGATTAGTTAGCACAGTCTAGCCCAGTTCAAAATGTAAGTGCACATTGACCTACACTTCTCCTGTGCACTCTGAAGCCCACAGCTCCCAAAGGGCAATGCAGAGCAGTCTTGTTAGAAAGCAGTGCTGTCACACCAGTGCTGCAAAGCCTTTGAGCAGAGCAGAGGACACTGTGGCAGAGAGACCGTGTCAATGGCTGCTCCTCAGGGAGCTCACTGCTTGGTGGATGCTTTTGCCCTCTTTAAAAGCCCCTTAAACCTTTAGGTTTAAGGTTATATTTCCTTTGACACAGAAAGGCCCAGCTCTTTTGGTGAGGGCACCACATGAAGCCTAGGCAAGGCTTAAGGTGGCTTAGGGGTACTGGCACCCAGTACCACACCCCCTCCTGCCCTCCATGTCTATGCTGTGCAGACAGGATGGAGTTTCCCCCTTCCTTACATAAACTTGGGATCTCTTTTCAGCCATTGCTCTTTTTTTGTATTGATTTTTAAAAGGGGGCACTGCAGCTTTAAAGAGCTTCCCAGACTTGCCTTTGTGACCGGAGGAGAGGGTGGGGTGGTGGCGGAGGTGGGGACCCAGAAGAATGAAATAAAGAGAAGTACAACAAAAAGAAGTTAAAAATGTGAGTGACAAGTTTTCGGCAACAGGCTTCAGCCCCTGTGGGGTCGTTTGGGCGAAGAATGGCTACAAATGAACAAATGAGCTGGATTTTCATGCTTGGTGGACGGTGAATGAATAAGCATCTTTTAAAACCCTATCAGGAACTCTTTGGATTGTCATTATGGCTGTGAGGAGGGGGGGAAGGCAGACTTTTGAAGGCTGATCATGTGAAAGAATCCTGATTTTTCGCCTTTTTCTCTGCCGGCAAGCACGGCTACACCGAAACGTGAGGACAGTGCAGCCACAGTCAAACATCCTGCCATGGCCTGGCACAGGAGCATTTCTGGGGGGCACTGATGTGCCCCCATGCACTTTGGAAGAGGTGAGAGGGTCTGCTTTGCTTGCAGGAGCCCCCGCTGGTTCCCAGTGGCGTGGAGGGGACAGGCAGTGGTTTGCAGCCTCCTCCTCCGAGAAACCTGACTGCAGTGTCTGAGGCAAACAATGTGAGAGGGCAGGAAGCAACTCACTTAAAACCATCTTTAGAGCACAGAGAGGTGGCCTGAGGTCAAAGGAATTGCCCTGGGATTATGGGAATCACCTTCATTTTCTTGCCAGCCTTCAGACACGAGGGAGCCGACCAGGAGCAAGGAGGAGGGGGATGAGTCTGTTGCTGAGGGAAGGACCTGGGTGTTTCCCATTCCCTGGCCCTGACAATGAGCCTGGCCTTTCTGAACCATGCAAATAATTTACAGCCTCTGTTTTCAGCTGTTTGTTATCCACAATCCCCCATTTTAACCTTGACTACAACAGAGCATTGGTAAGACAGTTGCAGGAGGCTCCACAGCCAGAGTTTACTGAATACCTGTAAAGTCAGAGTTCAGCAGCCACAGAGGAGAGAGGACTGAGAGGGAGACAGGTATAAAGTCTCCTTATTTCTGTAATAAATTATAATATCACATATTTAAAAACTTATAGAGTTGTAGAATTATTAAGGTTGGAAAAGACCTTTAAAATCATCAAGTCTAACCGATATTTAGACTTTCTTTTCTAGACAGAAGGAGACCTAAAACTGAATATTGAAGGCGTGAAAACATCAGGTTGTAGTGAAGCATTTTCCCCTGCCTGCAAAAATAAAAGTTGAGTTCACCTGGCCTGAGATTTCAGCAACCGAACCTGGCAGAGCCCAGGTTAGGTTGGTTTTCATCCTGTCACCTCCAAGTATGTGAGGGCGCAAGCCTGTGTCTCTGAAATGGTTGCGGTCCCACCAGCCACCTGTTTCTCCCACATCAAAAAGTCTGGAGGCCATTACAGCAGCCGTGGTTATAAAAGCCGGGCACTGGCGCTGGGACAGCCCCGTCAAGAGAAATGAGACCATCATGCACTAAACATAGAGAAAAGATAAATGGAAAAGGAGTCTTTCAGTCTTCATTATCAAGTTTCCATGGGTTTGCCAAAACCATAGCAACCAGTTCAAGCAATGATTAACCTAATAATGTGGAGGCAAAGAAAAAAAAAACGCATTCAAACCCCTAAAGAAGAAGTCACTAGTTCTCTAGAGGTAGTAAATCCGGCCGCCACCCCCCCCATCCACCCCCAACCTACAGCCCCATGGCTGGAAGACCAGACGTATCCTAAGTCTCCAGAAAAAAGAATCAACAATGCAGTAAAACCCACTAAAGTGACCACTCTCTGAAAATATAGCAGTTTAGACATCTTTGTAAACTTTTGTAATACCTGCTCTTCACTGGACTGTCATGCTCTTCTTGCTCCTTTTCTTGCCCATATCCACTCTGAGTTCTCTTTTGCCATTTTTCGCAAAACTTACACTTTTGCAGATAAGTGAGTGTGTTGTGATCCTTCTCAGTCCCGCAGTACATGCAGATAGCAAGGGCAATATGATACCTCTTGTAGGGAGATATCAGAGTGGAGCTGCACTAGCAGGGAAAACATTAAATGATTTTATCACCCAAATAATGATGGTGTTTCGCCTGTGGCCACACACAGAGGCCTTGGAGCACTTTGCAGACTGTTAGAGTGCGAAAACAATACACAATTCAGCCAGAAAGGGGGGGAAGGGGCAGGAATACTATTAGGTCTTTCATTCTGCCTATCTGATCTACAACACAGATAGATCACGTTCAGGACTATAAGAGTACACACAGAGATAGGCACACACGGCCTTTTCCTAGTCCTCAGCCTTGCCCCATGGTCTGTGCTTCTCCAGCAATGTGGGTACTTCTCAAAGCAATGAATAGGCAAAGGAGGGGGACTCTGCATGGATAGGCAGGTCCCAGAAGGCAGCAGAAATTGCAGATCTCCAAAAGAGCTCAAGAAGAAAGTGAGATCTGTTCACCTTGCCTGCCAACACCGGCACCGTGGTGCCCTTGCTCCCTTCTCCCGGTTGTGTGTGACACCTGCAACTCCTCTCCGTGGGAAACTCTGTTGACCGAGGCTGGATCAAGTGCACAAGTAGAGGTCACTGCTCCTCCAAAATCCACCAAGCCCCATGTGTTTTCTGAACTCCAAAGTGTCTAGTTAACACTGGGGCCATGCCGGCTTCTCTCTTCACCGCAGGACTGGGCTATGTCCCCCACAGCCCACCTGAATTCCCCAGAAGCTCCCGCAAGAGACGCGCCGGGAGAGGCTCTGTATCATCCCGTGTGATAGCATCGGCTCGGGCAGATCCCGGAGGCTGAGCCCCGTCGAGGGGACAATCGCGCCGTGCCCCCGGCCCGCCTTCAGCACCATGGCCAGAGCCCGCGGCGCCGGTGCCGGACGGGGCGCCGGGGCTGCTCCGCGCACTGCCCCGCGCACCCACCGCCAGCACCCAGCCCTCCCCACGCCGCGGGGTCTGCCCCACGCCAGCCCGCCCCACGGCCCCCGAGGAGCGGGAGCAGCGCGCAGGAAGGGCGAGCGGGGCGAAGGAAGCTGCTCCCCGCCGTTGCCCCCCCATAGGCGGGACAGGGGGTGGCGAAGCGGCGAGGCAAGACCCCCGGGATGCTGTACCCGGTCAGGTTCCACTCTCGCCTCTTTTGTTGCCGTGCGGGAGGGGAAGGTCTTTTGGGGGG
>VZRF01015599.1:178707-205909 GCA_013396875.1 Vireo altiloquus
AGCCGCCGACCCTGGGCGCGGGGGCTGCGCCAGACCGGTGCAGCCGCACTCTCCTGGACTCCGCCGGGGTGCAGTGAGGGTCGGGGCCCGGTACAGGGCCCCAGCGGTGACAGGGGGCTCCCCAACAGCCGGCTGCATAACGCGGAGAAGCGCTACAGGGCTCCGGAGTAGACAGGGAAGCGCCGCTGGACCAGGCGGTGTCTCCCCCGGTGCCAGACCTGAAGGTCCAGCTGGCACAATTCCGGCTCCGTTCCCCTCGGCACAGCCACAACCCGCTGCTCTGGCGCCGCGAGGCACTTCTGGGATATCCCCTCTGATCCCGGAGGGGAGCCATGGGACCCTGCCGCCTCTCGTCACCCTTCTCCTCGCCCCCGCAGCGCCGGGAACACCCTCGCGCATCGACCGCTGGAGCTGTGGGCGCTGCGCTGCGGGCGGCGAGCGCCAGCACCCGAGGGGACGGGACGCCCTTCTCCAGCCCCCACCCGCGTCGTGACTTTGCTCTCACAAGGGAAACAGAGGCTGGATCCCGCCGGGGAAGGGCCCTCCCAAGGCCTGAGGCCACCCCAGCCCCGTCGGCCCAGCTCTGGGCCCGGGGACAGTCGCGCTGCTGCCGGAGCTCAGTGCGCAAAACGTGCCGGGGACTTTTGCGCACCAGCTTCTGCGGGCGGCGGGGAGCAGCCCGGGCCCGGGGCACACTTCCCCGGCGGAGGGCGAGAGATCGGGGGCAATGGGGCCGGGCTCCCCCCGCACGGCACGACGACCCCGGGGATGCGGGCAGGGCCGACGGGGCGGCGCAGCCCCGGCGGGGGGAGAGTCCCCCCTGTCCTTCACCAAAGTGGCGCGGCGGATCCCGGTCGGGGATCCCTGTGCTGGGAGCGGCCGGAGCGACCCCGCTGGGCTGCGGCGGGGCGGGGGGCAGCTCCCCGTGCCCGGTCTGGTCCCTGGCCCCGCGGGGTGGCCTTGGCCGGCGCGACGCGCGGCGGTGTGGGGCTGTGCGGGTTGCCTCTCCAGGAGCGCGGTGCGGCGGGCGGACAGTCCCGCGGGGAGGGCGGGGGAGGGTGCCGAGGGGGGCCGGCCATGGCGGCGGCTCGGGCGCCCCTTCTCGAGGGGCGGCTCGGAGGGCAGCGGAGGATGAATAGGAAGGGCCCGGCGGGGTTGGGGGGTTTTTTTGTGCCTGTGCAATTGGATGACAAAAAAATCTGGCGAGCGAATTTCCAAGCCTCAGACTGCCCACTTCAAACGTCCTTCAAACAAAAGCTGAAGAGGAAAAGAAAGCCCCACCTGGTACCGCTGTTTGCTAAAATAATAATAAATAGATTTCGTTTAATAAATAATTACAAGAGATTGTAAAGTGGAGTGCTTTGGGAAGCATTAATCATGGGGCTGGGGGCAGACATCACCTGCTGGCAAACAAGAAAACTTTATTGTTAAATCACCTTCCCACTGCCACTTTCCGATAACTCCCTCCCGTCGCCACAAAGCCCGGCCGGGGATGTTTACTCATAGTTAGCATAACAAGCACCATATTGCCACGAACGTGATAAAAACCTGCGGGGGCACTGCTCCCGGTCCGCCCGGTGCGGAGCTGGCATCCAACGGTCCTTCCAGGAGGGGCCCTGCTGTCGTTTACATTGGCCTGGTTTATGCTGCTTTATAACAGGTTTACTGCAATCCCTATCTCCCGGCCCTATTTGTCTTATTTTATTGAAAACATATGGTGACCAGAGCGGCCCCGGCGCATCCCTCGCCTGCCAGGCGTCGGGAACGTTTGGCGAGCCGGGGCTCGACCGCAGCCCGTCCTCCCGCCCGCCGGGAGCTGTTTGCTCGGGAGAGGGGAGGGCAGATAAGGCTGGGCCCGCTCTCGGTCCTGGGGGTGACCCCAGGGTCCGGGGGCCGCCGGCCGTTCTCCGCCCTCCACCCACCTCGGGGCAACCGGTGCGCGCCGGCGGGGCCGCGGATGCGGCGGTGGCAGCGGCGGGCGCACGGCGGAGGCACCTGCCCCGGGGGCCACCCCGTCCTCCTCCCGGCCAGGCTGCTCAGGATGTACCGTGATTTGCGGTGCCATATGTCGGGCGGGTCGGCGGAGCAGCTGCTGCCCCGGCCCTACCTACCCGGCGCATAATACCTGGGAGCCGCAGCCCCGCGTCCCTCTTTGAGAGGGCAGCGCGGCGGGGTTGGGCCCACGCCGCTGTTTTGTGACTTTATTGTGGCGCCCAACAGATGCACGCCGGCCCCTCCTGCCCCTCGCCCCGGTGTGAGCGCTCTGCTCGGGACACAAGGAGCACAGATGCCAGGCGCAAGGTGCACCAGATGCCCCCCTTTGTGAATTCAAACAATATTTCTCCCTTCCTCCCCCCCCTTCCTCCTTTTCCTACAAGAGTGAGAGAAGAGGCGCAAAAAGAAATATATCTATTTTTAAAAAAACAAACCGAAGAGGAAAGGCGAGCCCCGGTTAGAGGCGGCTGGAGCGCTTCCCCCAGAGCCGCCCGACAGAGCGCACGGGCGGGAGCAGCGGTACGGCCCCGGGGAGGGAGTCGGCCACGGGCAGGAATGCTCGCCGGGACGGAAGGAGCCGCTCTGGGAGTCGTTCATTACCTGGTGAGCTCTGAGCTGGGCACAATAGAGCACGTCTGTCCGTTTAAAGGGCAGCTGAGGGGTGGAAGTTCCAGAGCGAGCCAATATGACCAGTCCGCAGCACTTGTTACATTATCATGCATCAAAATGCCCCTTGGGGCCACGGCAGTGCTCCCAGGGCTGGAGAACCTCAGCTATGAGACAATCCGAGAGAGCTGGGGGTGTTCAGCCTGGAGAAGGGAAGGCTCTAGGGAGATGAGACCTTAGATGCCCTTCCAGTGCCTAAAGGGGCTCCAAGAGAGCTGGAGAGGCCCTGGCACATGTTGCCCAGAGAAGCTGTGGCTGCTCCATCTCTGCAATCATCCAAAGCCAAATTGGACAGGGCTTGAAGCAACCTGGTCTAGTGGATGGCATCCCTGCCCGTGGCAGTGGGGAGTTGATCTAGATGACCTTTAATATTCCTTCCATCCAAACCATTCTATAATTCTATGATTCTGTGCAAGGAGAAATAAACCCTGGGATAAGGGATGCTGTCACCTCACCAGAAGAGGAGAAGCCCTGATAGAAAGCCCAAGAGTTTTCAGTGTGCAATCCCACTCTACAATAAACCTCTCCCCATACTTACGTGCCCTTAAAACAGCCTGACAGGAGATGGCTTCATAAGGCTGCAGTAGCAGACAGCTGTTCTGAGACATTCTGGATCAGAATGCAACAATCTTTAGCACAGAAAAAACCTGGATAAACTCAGAATAGGAAAGAGGAAAGGAAAAGAAATACCATGGAGAGGAAAGGCAGGGAACAAATGCCACATACGAAAGGGTCAGGTGGGTCCTGTGAAACCTGTTACCTTAAAGTATTTATTCAACCATCCAAGCATCTACCCAGGCAGAGAAGAATGGTCCTCACTTCTCTGGGAGCCAGTCTCCTCCCGTCATTCCCAGCTCCGCCAGGCTTGCTCCCCTCCCCATTTGTGGGTAAGTGGCTCCTTGCCCCAGCCTGTCTCACCTGCCAGAAAAAAGAGTTTCTCCTCCACCCTGACAATAGCCTGGGTAGGCAGGGTGGGTTACACATCTCACTCACTTAGGTTTTCCAAGTTCTTTACACCAAGTTTCTGGTGAGATCTGGCAGAATCCACCAGCTGGCAGACTTCGCCAGCTGGCAGTGGTCTGTTTACCAGCTACCAGTTGAACAACGCAGACTCAAGGCTTCAGTATTTGCTTGCATCAATTCTCCTTTGGCCATCAGTGAATAATTAGAGACCATGGATATGCTGAGTTCAGACTGTTTCACCTTCCTGACCAGCCCTATGAATTCTCATAAGGACAAAAATATACCTTCTGGCATTTTGATGCATGACGGGGTTATATGCACAGCAGACTGGTCATACAGGCTCTCTCTGAAACTCCTCACTCTGCAGCTGCCCATCAAAGAGACAGATGTTGCTTCCTGACCTCCAAAAATAATTAAAGATGTGCTTTCCTATCTTGATTTAGATGCTCCACTGGTCAGACTTTGAACGTAGCAGAATGCACCAGAGCTGGCTTTAGAGAAGCAAAAAGGTTGCTAAAAGCCAGGAGATTGTAAGGAGATATCCTGTCCAATCTGGAAAAAAGGGCAAAGGTGCTCTGATGGACTCACACACCACTCACCCCTCTACAGAGCTTCATCGAAGCCCTCAACATGAGACAGAGCAAGAGGGGGAACTTTAAGCCTTTCTTTGCCAGCTGAATTTGGTGCCAGGTCACTGCCACCACAGAGATACATGCCCAGCGTGGTGCAGGGGTCACTGCTCAAGCCAAATCCCCACTGCCAGGAGGGATGTGACTCAAAGTTGTGGTGTGGATATTTTCCCACTGGCCTCACGTGCTTACTGGTAACCAGTTCATGATCCTCCCATCGCCATTCTCAGCTGTGCCATGCACATCTGGCAGCCTACAATGCTGTGATGACTGGCACACAGGGTTGAATGTGCTTGCAGTCCCCACACCAATCCCAGCAACCACCCACCCTGCCAGTGCATCACCCCATCTCCTCCATGACCAGCCCTGTGCCAGCCTGGTCTCTTCCCATCTGCTCCCTTCTTTCAGTCTCAGGAAGCATCATCCCTTCCTCTGCTCCAGCTTTGCTCCCTTGCCCACATCTTTACGCCCTTCTTCTGGTACATCTTACCCTGGTGTCCATCCCTGCCCATCTGCACACACCCTATGCTGGTACCCTTCTCCCAACCCTTCTTCCAGCACTGGGCTCTATCTGCCAAATCCCTAACCTTTGAATTGGAGACTTCTCCTGCCCTGCTCTACTTCGGTGCTGAGAAGACAATTTTATATCCAGATGGGACCATTTCCTTCCCCAAGTCGAGGTTTATAAATGAACCTGGGAGCCCACACGCAGCACAGCCCCTTCTGCTAGCCCATGCCAGGACGTTTGCAAAGGTGAGCACCCAGCCTGACTCCTGAACGTCAATAAGAAATTATGTGTTTGCAATAAATTTTTTTTAATCCGTGTATTTTCACACAGAACACTGCAGTTGTAAACCAGCATTTTAGCTGCAGCCCAGCACTACAAGACAAGTTACCACCAGCCAGTGTGCGATTTTGGTGATCTACAATCTAAACTCATGCCAACAGGTTGCAGTGGGAAAAGGCAACGTTCTCAAGGCAGGTAACAGCAGGGAAACCTCGAAGCACTCGCCACCTGCGTGCAGCCAGAGCATTGTCACCATCTGCCCCAGCTGTAGGGAGGGGAGCGCAGGTCCAGCCCTGCCCACGCAGCTGGGCTTGAGCACAAGCTGGGGGGGGATGCTCCAGCCCATGTCCTAAAGGGTCCCAGCAACTTCCTGGGTTTTATCAGCAGCCTCATCATTTTCCTTCATTGTCAGTCAACCAGACCCAGTCGCCCCCAGCAGCTCCTGGGTACCGGTGTTTTTTGGGGTCTCTGGCTCCAGCAAAGACCCCGTGCTCAGGGACACATTATCTGACATCCTCTCATCATCTGACATCCCCTCACTCTGGGGGCTACACCTCCCTCCCCCAGCTCTTCACCGCAATCCCCACCGTTTTCCACCATCATTTAAGTTTCTGAAGTAATTTCTTTTTTTTGTCCTTTTTTTTTTTTTTTTTAAAGCAAACCATCTACCATATGTTCTCCCCTGAAAGGGGCAATTGTTAACAGATCATTAAAACACCGTGGCGAGTGCTCTGAGATTCCTTCCCTCAGTCTTATGCATTATCCCGTCTCTGTCACCCTTTCAATGCGGCTTTGAGGGCTCTGCTTTTCTAACTTCCTTCTCGGGGGGGAAAAAAAAGAAGAGAGAAAGAGCCACTAAAATGACCCTCTTCACAGCTCTCCTCCTTGCTTTTCAATGTCTTTTGCGACACCCAGCAATAATTGGGGTGGGGGCTGGCGTGCCGCTGCTGCTGTCACCAGGCTGGGGGTGGCAGGGCCACATCCTGCCCCGTTCACAAGGTGCCAGGGTTGGGATAGCAGGATGAGGGGTGATGGGGTGCTGCAGGCACACCGTGGGTGCAGACAACCTCTCCTTCCGCTGCTGGGCAAGGGGATTGCTTGTCATGGGAGGCTCAAACAGCACATGCCACCCGGCATGGTGCTGTCCCTGTTCCTGGGGTGGGGGCTGTGGGAAGGCTCCATGACACACACATCTGTACTGGGCTAAGACAGACAGTATTCCTTAGACAGCTCATTCCCTCGGGTGCATTGGACACTTTCAGTGGCACAAATGTATTTTTTATGGAAAAAAGCTAACAGCTAGCTGGGAACTGAGCTAAGCCCAGAGATGAAGCTGTTTGGGGAGCTTGGATATTTCACCTCCCTTTCCTGGAGAACTCACACTATTTTAGGAAATACCAAATGATGGGAAGCTGGGGATCGTCAGGAGATGGACCACTTCTGCCTCAGCCATGATCTCAGCTTAGTGGAGAATGGGGACAGCAGAGGAACCTTCCCAGGGCTGTGCGCGTGCACCTCCCAGCCCCATGTGCAGGGAGAGGGGCCCTGGGAGTGCTCTTTGGATGAGCCAGGAGGACTTGCAGCTTCACAGCATCTCACCACCAAACTAGGGCAAGGAGAAGACCCAAGAGGAGCAAAGGCATATCCCAACTGCAGCTTTACACAGGCCCAATTCCAGCCTGAGGGCTTCCAAACTCACCATGCGCACCAGCAGCAACAGCCTTGGGTTGAGGGACACTTCCTGCAGGCTCTGTTCTCTTGTGATCAGGAAGGACAAGGCTTTCAGAATTCACACAGCAGTTCTTTACCTGCATCTTCTCCCCTTCTGCCATGGATTTGGCCATTCCTCCAGAGGACCATGTTCCCTGACCCATCCAGCCAAGCTCCAGGCATGGTTTGCACCTCTGCTCCAGCACAGCCACCTTTCCCAGCAACCAGCATGAGGCCCTTTGTGTGTGCATTTCCTTATCCCAGCAAAGGAGTATGCTGCACGGGACCAGAGAGAGCACAACTCCCCTGCTGGGAAAGAGGGGGAGAGGCAGCTGTCCCAGCCAGCAAAACCCAGTTATGTTTGAAAAAACCACAGACTTCAAAGCCCTGCACACAGACTTCTCCCAGAACCAGTATTCCACAGCAGCTCAACAGATTTGCCAGTGCCTGGACGTAGCTCCAGGGACCTTAGAGGGCTCTTTCCTCACCTGGCACCCCAGTCCATTCCCCCCAGCTCTTGCCCTTCAGCGAGTAGGTTTTCCCCAGCACCCTCCAAACCGCTCAGGGTGTTACGTTTATTTTAACTCAGGAAGATGTAGCCTCAAGCTGGAGGAGATGGCGCTGCTTCTGCTTTGCTCCAGCCGAGGGATCTGCCCTGAACAGATCCCACTGCAGAATCCCTGAGCATCCTGGGAACACTGCAGCAAAGTGATGCTCAGCTGGTGCCAGGAGATCCTAGTGCTTGTGCAGGAAAAGCTCCCATCCCAGAACCTGTGGTGCTGACCCACAAGGAATCTCCAAGCAGGGCTGAGCACTGTGATGGGGGTGGGATCAGAAAACCAGTACCCAATGTTCAGAAGGACGAGGTGGCTTTGTCCTGGTGAGCACATCCTAGGCAGGTCAGCTCCTCTCATTTCCAGGATGGCAGCTTTTAGCTCTTCATCAAGGACAAAACTTTCTACAGGGAAAAAGTATCTCCTTTAAAGGAGCATGCTGGAAATGCACAGGACTCCCACTTTCCTGAGGGGATTCAAGAGCTGCCTTTGCCTAGGGCTCTCAACACTCCTGAGGGGCAAAATGTTATCCCTTAGAGCTGCAGAGACAGACTTCAGGCCAGCAGCTGAATCCAAACCCAAGCAGTACTTTCATCCCGGGTGCAAAAACAGACGGAGCAGTGTCAGTGTTAAGCAGCACAATGGAATGAATGTAATTTTGACAA
Organism: Vireo altiloquus; assembly: GCA_013396875.1. Classification (NCBI taxonomy): domain Eukaryota; kingdom Metazoa; phylum Chordata; class Aves; order Passeriformes; family Vireonidae; genus Vireo; species Vireo altiloquus. The sequence continues at coordinate 186,677 of VZRF01015599.1, forward strand.
GACAAACAGCAGTGTCTCTCCCACCACAGATGAAGATGCTGCCCTCTCGCCCCCTCTCCCCCAGAAGGCACAGACATTAAATGAGGATGCAAACCCAAAGCACTGATGTCCTTGTGGTTGAGGTGATCTCCCTGGCCTAGCACAGGCCACAGGATCCTGGCAAGTGGGAGCACCTGCCATCTGCAGTTGAACACCCACCACATTATTTCTTACCAAAAAGCAATTCCTGAACCCACATAAGAACCTTCGAATAATCAGCTGGTGCAGAAAAGTCATGAACACTGGGAAGACCTATTGAAAAAAGAGCTTTAGGAACACAAATCCACAAAACAACTTTTAGCTAAATGGGTTTTAGATCTTAAACACTGATATTTTCCCCCACAAGGGGGAAATTAGCTCAACCCACCTCCGAAGCTCTTTTCCAGGCGCAATTGTAACCAGCAGCTGTATCCCAAGTGTCCCTCTCTGCCTCACAAACAGATGATAATCACTGCAGAGGTTTGGCCCTATCGAGGGATTTCCTTGGACACTGTGCCTGCACAAAGGGGCTTCTTGAAGCAGAGCAGGGGAAAGGGGCACTGAAGAAACCTTGGTGCCATATGGATGCAGAGATTTAATTCCCAGCAAGCAGAGATTTTATTAGTGCCTTGATGTATGGCATATGCACACCACCAGAGGGAGACCTGCTCGGCATGGCTCCTCCAGATCTGTGCTAATTAAAGATTTTTATCAAGTATCAGCAGCAGCATATACAGCAGATACTGTGCACAATGCTCCAGCCGGGCACTCAGCTCACCAGTGTGCATCGCCCAAGTGCTTTGCCAAGTCTGTGCCTCTGTGGCTTCTAATTACACGAAATAGAGAGGTAAATCTCTTTTTCTAGCGGAATGCTGGTGGAAAGCAGGAACATGTGGAGCGTGAACCACTGGCAGCTCACAGTTGTCAGAGCGCTTCAAAATTACACACACAGAGGAATCCATAGTTCTGGGATTTTGTGGAGTTGTTTCAGTCTTTTAAACAGCAGCCAAGGAGCATTTTCTTAAATCAGGTTAAGGATGCATATGTGAGGAGCAGCCCAGCTGTGGCTGCTCCTGCCAGGAGGACAGGGATTGAATTAGATCAGCATTCTTCACCCCTCTGAAGTCAATTTTCTCATCAGCTTTCTAGAGAAGGCAGCTGAGCAGAGAACTACAGCATCTCTCTCCTCCAGCCACCTCCCACTAGGCATCATCCTTCCTCAAGTCACCATGGCCATGGGAAGTCAAGAGTTAATTTCCTCAGATCCAAGGGAATGGGAAGAGTCAATAGTTTTTGAATCAATCATTTATTAAACAAAATCATACAGGGTTTACTTTGTGATTGTCAGGATGACATCCCTCCCACCCAAACACTGTGTGTGAATGACAGTGAGCACTGGGGATGGCTGAAAATTCAGTACAGCCCATAAATTTTCTTTCTAAAGGAAGAAAATGTTCTTTCTAAAGGAGAATTGCTTTCTTGTATCCCCCAAATACTCTCCCCATTACATTTAAACCACCTGAAGTTTAACCATGCTTCTGTCACCTCCTGCTTACCTGGATATCTCATATTTCACCACATTTACAAGACACTATTAGAAAAAAAATTACTTTTGACCTTTGTCATTCCCACCTTCCCAGCCCACTCTCCACAACAAACCAACTTCAGCTTCAATTTTCCCATCCTTCCCCAGCAGTCAGCTCCATCGTCCCAAGGCGCTCCTCCTTTTCCCCTTCCTCTCTTTGTACACAAATCCACCTTTAAAACACATCTCGCTTCTTAACTTACTGGAACACATTATCCAAGACCGAGACCAGGAAAATTTCGGTGACAAGAACACGGAGCAATTAAATAAGTCATAGCCATGCGCAGGGCCCAACGCTAGAGTGTGCTGTGTAGGAAACGACCTCGCACTGCCCGTGCTAGACTGGGATCTCTCTCCCTAGAAACCATCAGGAACACCGAAGAACTGGATGAGTCTCCTTTTTTCACTCCTGGAAACGCATGGAGTTTGCTCAGAAATTCTTGGTGAAGGCAGAGAGTTAAGCAGCAAACGCTGAGTTTTGAAAAAAGCAGAAAAAATATCCAGGACAAGAAAATATTAAAAAAAAACAACAACAAAAAGCAGCAAGGAGAGAATATCAGATATTGCCCTGCATTTCTTAGTGGAGTGTTCGGAAAAACAGAGATTTAGATTCAGAATATAAATCTGCTTTATTCCCATCCTGACTTTGGTTTAATTGAAATATTATGATAATTAGGTTTTGCATTTTGCCTGCAGGTCTGGCTGGGGCTGGAGAGACTGCAGAGAAATGCTCAGGACGAAGAAACACCAACAATAACCCCAGAGCTCTTGGTGGACTAAGAGAAGCAAGGGAGGCACAGATGTTCAGTGACTCTCCAAAACCCCAGGCAGGCAGCACCCAAGCCAGAATCACAGCTCCTGCTATTTCTACCTTTTGATTCAGTGTTTGAGAGACAGGCTTAAGTTACCTAAGAAAATAAAAAGCATTTTAAACAAAAACTATGTGCTTTTTTTTTTTTAAGAAAAACAACTCATTGTTTTTATTTTGACAGTAAATTTTAGAAACATCTGACATACAGAACTCCAAAAAAATAGAAAGTCATAAACCACCTAGTTAATTTACTAAAGGGGAAAAAGACAGTATGTCCAAGACTCGAACATCTTGTAAGTTTATACAAAAGCCAGACAGTAATAAACTGTATTAAAAAATATATCAAGCATTACCTGACTGATTTGACATTGGCATTTGCCCCATTATTAAAAGGCACAGAGGACTGAGCAATGAAAGCGATCAGCATCACATCCATTATTGTCAGTAAATTCATCATGATTAGCATAAAACTCCGTTATTAAACACATGTTTAATATTCACCATGTAGATCAGTAAGAAATCCCTCTTGGAAGGAGTAAGAAAATAAAGTTGGAAAAGGACAAACACTTAAATACAATATCCCGAGATGCAAAGACACTTCCTGGAAATCGACATTCAAATCTTCCCCGAACAGATTTTCTGGCTGGGTTATCACTCAGCAATCACTAAAGAGGAGATTTAATGATCCACAGACCCACCCTCCAGAAGCGCCACGATCCCTTCGGCAGCGTGGGGCCCCTCCAGTGTGTCCTGGGTCACACCCACCACCGGCTGCTGGCTGGTTCACCACCCCCACAGCCTGGAACGGCCAGCACGAGCCAAACTTGGTGGGTTTGCCTGGGTTCAGCTGCGTTTTGGGTTCCCCAGGTCACCCTGGGTAACACATGCAGCAGCCAGGTCCAGCGAACTCGGGGGCAGATCTGTGCCGTGCGTCTTCAAACAGGCTCTCGCTCAGCTTGTGCTCCGTGATGATGTCCTCCACCCGAGTGATGTACAGCAAGGACAGCAGCACTCCCAGGAACTGCGAAAGAAAGGGGCAGCCCCACTCATGCATCACATGCAGCTTATCCCATGAGAGCATTAGAAAGTCACAGTTGTCACAGCAAGGGGAGGACTCAAAAAAAAACCCAAAGCAAATTACCTCACCAAATCCTGCAATATATCACAGTGATGGTACTAAATTACCAGAATGCCACCTCAGCATATCATTAAATTTTAAAAGAAAATTATGATTATAGTCAAATGAGATTTCACATACCATAGCAACAAATCAGATGTTCCCTCTCATGGTTACCACAGTGTCCCTCTCTTACCTGGGGCAGCAATATGCCGAGCAGCACACCAGCCATGATGCTGTAGTTGTCCAAAAACCAAATGAGCACAGCATTCGTGCACCCTCGGACATAGATAACATGCTGAACACTCAAGCGCTGCAAAATATCAGAGTAAGGGTTCAACAGGCAGTTCCATTGGTGTGTGATACATGTGGCAATTCAAAATTCAGGGAGGCAGATTTGGTTTGCCTTCCCACCTCTTTAAACCCAATGAGTTTAACAAAGACCTCATCACTAATTCTTCCATCTATTGTTAAGTTGTTCCCCACCTCAATAAATTACTCTATTTTTTTTAAATTACTCTACACCCAAATCAGTTATTTCATTGTCTTAAACATGTTTGTTGCAGCTCTTTTTCCACAAGAAATGTGCCCAATTCTCATTTAAGCCCACTTGGAAAGCAGAAAAGTCTCTTTAGCTTTCATCTTTGCTTTTAATTTGAAAGTACAGCAGTGGAAAAATATAAATTGTGGACCAAGTGCTTTGCAAAAAGACCCTAAAAAGGGCAGGAACAAGAGGATTTTGGATTCAGTCCTGCAAGCTGTGCTGCTCTGTGACCCCAACCCATAATACAGAAAGCACTTGAGGCTGCAGAGGGTTCTAAGCAGATGAATGGGTTAAAGTTAAGGATATGCTTAAGTGCTCCACGTTAGAGCCCGGCTGGAGTGTTCAGGTGATTAAGCCATAAATCAATGAATCTAAATGAAGACAAGTTGTATTTAAAGATAACCAGTAATCCCAAAAACCAATAACTGAGGGTGGCATTGTGCTCCAAGTGCCTCAAATGAGCTGAGGAGTTTTTTCTGACCACCACCCCCTCACCCTCCCTGCCCCAGCACTCCAAACCCAGGAGTGGAGAACTCAGGGCAGATCCAATTACTGATTTCCCTTCTTAATCACTCTGCAATTACTGCCTTGAGCTGGAAGTCTCTCCTTTGGAGTCACTGGGACTATTCCCAAAAGGGAAGGCTGAAGGAGGAGGCCCCATCCCACTCCTGGAGGGAGGAGAAGGCAGCCAACACAACGAGGGAAGTCCCACTTCTCTTCCAGGAAAAACTATTACAGGCTTAGGAAAAAACCACCGACTACTGGGATATAAAATACTTAGAAACAGCTAAATTGGCTTTACCAATGCCAATTTAATTCAGTGAGAAACTTTGGCTTTTAACTACTAAAAGCTTTCCCCAACTCATGTCACTGCTTAAAATTATGAAAGCAGCTTTTTGTGCATTAATTGTGCAATTAGCTTGGGGAAGTTGTCAACAAACAAGGAATCGTGGAAAATGCAAAGAAGGAAAGATACAAAAATCAAACAAGAGTAGTTTTTTCTCACAGATGGAAATTATTCCAGGGGGAAAAAAATCATTTTAATTGCCGATTTATCTGCATGGCAGATTTAAGCACACAGAAGACAACTTTATAACAGACTAAAAAAATGCAGAGAACCAGCACTCCCTGCCGTGACAGAGTGGGCACTGGCTATGTTACCTCTTGGTCAATGGTTTTGTATCCGCACATGGTGTTGATAATGTCTGTCTGGAAAGAAAACAACAAATATTAACTGCAGCAGATAAATCACAAAAATAATATTATTACTCCTTCTTTGTTCACCCAGCCCACATAACAGCAATGACAGGGTTATTTCCCAGTCCAACACCAGTTTATCCCAGCAGCCTCAGATTTAGTTACGAGTACTGTCAGCATGTTAAAACACAAGATATTTGAACCATTTCTATTCAACAAAACCAGGGTGGCACCAGCAACCAACATGAGCTATGAGAGCTGTGACACAGCTGTTTCCACAGAATGAACAGCTGGGTTTCATTTTAAAGCCTTAATAACTTAACACATCTTATTACTAAAACCAGGGGTTACAACAGCCTTCATGCCAACACAATTACAAATTTAAGCTCAGAAATATCTTCAGTTTCAAATAACTTTCAATATTATGAATGCTTTTTACAAGACTAAATTCATTACAATATAATTTTATATGCCATTATATATATTAATTAAAAACTCATATATTTAAAAGAGACTGAGTGCTTGCATTCACCACAGATTACTAATGCATTTTCTGTAGCCTTGTAATATATTCCATGGGTTCTACCTTGAAAGGCTGGAAAAGCCAACCAGAAAATACTGTCCTTCACCTACAAATCATCCAACATAAAACCCACTGGCATCAAAGGAAGCAGCGAATGAAGCCAAAGACATGGAGGAAAATGAGAATATGTAAATGAGGAAAATAAAGCAGAACGAACCCTGCATTATTGATATACATTCCTAGAATCCTAGAATGGTTTAGGCTGGCAGGGACCTTAAAGACCATCTAGTTCCCACCCTCCTGCCATGGGCAGAGACATCTTCCATTATCCCAGGTTGCTCCAAGCCCCGTCCAACATGACTTTGGAAGCTGTCAGGGATGGGGCAGCCACAGCCTCTCTGCACAACCAAAAGCACTCCTTCAAAATTTCAAAAAAATGTAGGAATGAAGATTTCTAAATGCTGGAAGCCTCTGAGCAGTAGCCTGGTCAGCTACTGACCAGGTCACCCTCCCAAGAAGGAAGATGGATGGAAGACAGATGGGATGAAATGGCAGAAATATCAGCCAGGGGCAAAGTTTTTAAGCCCCCCAAAAAAGCTGAATGCTCACCTTGAACACACAACTGTCTGACAAACAAGGTTCAGCACATTTCTAGAAGAAAAAGCTCAGACTATTCCACAGGGCTGTAGGGAAACCGTGTGGGGTACCTATCTGGCAGCCACAGGTAATAAATATACTTGGAAGTCAGTATCAGTATTAGGCACCAGCATGCTATGCTGGCTGTGAGTGATTTCATATTCCCAAAACTGCTGAGGCCTGACTGATTGACACATGGTCACTCCAAAAATATGAGACCGCAAGGAATGCATTCCCATCATTTAATTTTAAACATGGAATTTGCTAATAGGACCTCATGGCATAAGCAACTGTACACAGAGGAGATAAATGCATTGGAAACAGATTATAGGCATGTGGGACTAATTTCTATCTCCTACACTAGTGTAAGTCTTTAATAAATAATTTGACTTAAACATAGTTCCTTTAGAGTCCCCCCAACATGAGCTGGGTCATGTTAGCAGAAGGCTTTTACAGAGGATCAGAATCCAGCCACCAACATTAGCAGGAGTTTTCCATGACTACAAAGCCAGTGAGTAATCACAAACCATATCTGTAGCTCTCCAGGACAGAAACCAGACTGTATTTGGAAGGATTTGTCAAACACACGAGATTGATGCATCTCCTGTTTTTCTTCCCCCGAGGCAGCCGTGCACAGAGCCCTGGTGCTGCTGTTACTGTGCTGCACCACCCGGACTCCACAGCACAGCAATGGCATCTCCCTGCTGCAGAGCCATGAGCCCTCACACACTGCAGCAACTGGAGGAGCTACACTTCAATTTGGGTCTTCTCCTTGCCTTTCAGTTAACTTTCCCGAGGTTAACACTTTATGGGCTACAAGCAGCCCAATCTCCCCATCCCCAGCTGTCAATGAAGCATATGGAGAATATACTCCCCATTTTTCCTTGGAGAAGTTTTTATTTTAGTGCTTTCCCTTTCCTGAAGGCAAAATCCTGAGCTGTTCTGCGCCATGCAGCTGCAGATCAGCAGGTACTACTTTCACATACACAAACTTCTTCCTCTCAAACACCTAAGACTCAAAGCATAACTGTTTAGCTTTGGATTCTGAGAATAACTCAAAGCTCATTGCAGATTTAAACAGAACCATTCTCACACACCAAAAATGCGTAAGCATACGTAATAAACGCCCTCCTATGATACACGTTTCTCAGCAACACCTAGCAGGATTACTGACACAACCATTGCATTTATTTTTCCTTTCTTTAAATTAAACAGCCATGCTCAAGGCAGATGTTGAAAGGGCTGCCCAAACCAGGCAGCAGGAGGATACCCACCACGAGCCCTACTCTTACACACACCCAATCTCTCTGTCTCGTGTTCAGACTAAAGCCCAAAACCCAGTGAGGCAGGGACTGCCTCTACTGGAGTAGTTGAGGAATAGTTCTTTATCAAATTCAGCATTACATGCATCCCTCAAATGAAGAGCAGTGAATTGCAAAATTTAATTAAAGCGTACTGACATGAAAATCAATGCCTGCTCCTAGGTGCTGTCAGCACCATTTAGTACCAGTTCATCACAAGACTGAGAAACTGGTCCAGACTCCAGTCCATCCATGATTTTAGAGGCAGGTAGTTTTCAGGGATGGGTTGGGGCAGACCTGTGCCCACAAGCATGCCCTGATCCTGAGGTCTGTTGCCCACATTTTTGGATTATTCTGGAGATTACCAGGTCATTCTGTTTTGTTTTTAATTCACACAGCAGCTGGAGTACATCACTTTGACCCCCATCCACAGAAGCAATCAGGTCCCAGGCTTCCTGGCAAAGCTGGAGTAGCAAACCCTAGGGAAAACACCAGCAAAACTGAATTTTAAGCAGCTTTGGTTCAGGAGAGCCATGAGATTAGAGGAGCACCCAATAACCCTTCTGGGGCTGGGATGTGGCTCAGTAAAATGAACCACAGCCAACACATCTAATCCATTATTTTCTCCTTTGCAAGCTGGCAACACCCACAGATTCATTAGAGGAGGGAAGGACCCATTCTCCTTCACTTCTTACCCCAGACATCTTAAGTCAGGTACCTTTTTAAGTGAACATCAGCAATGCTGAGATGCCAGGATTTACCTTATTTCTGATGCAGCAAGTGTAGGGCACCCCACAAGCCAGTGGTCCTGGAGCTGCACAGTTGTGGTACACATTTTGGGACCAATCTCTATAATCTTCCCCACCACAGCACTTAAACTGGATTAAAAAAAAAAAAATAGGCACAGAACTCAATGATCTTAAAGGTCTTCTCCAAGCTAAATGGTTCTATGATTCCAAAAGGAAAAGGAAAAAAAAACTTGTATCTTAAACTCTTTGAATAAGTAGAAAACAAAGTAAGAATAAAACTATTTTTAAAACTCTGATCTACCAAAAAATTCTGTCATTTTATCAGCAAGACATGTATGACTGTATATCATAAACACAATAAAAAAGAATTAAAGATATAGGTAATATTCCTCTGTCACTCATTGAACTATAACCCAGGGTGCCAGAGCAAAGTACTCAGTGCTATGTTCCACCTCCCATCTTTTCTGAGTTGAAAAATTATCTTTCCAGGTCTGGACATCATTAAGCAATGTTTCTACATTGACTCTATCTTGACCTGTAATATACCTCTGCAGTTGTTTTAAGGATGACGACTACATTTCCAACTGGGCCTAGAAGACAAAAGCGTTGCTATGAAGCATAAATTAATCTCACCAACACACTGTGGGTGTCACTTAGAAGAACTGAAATCCAGCAAACAAATATTGTAAATTTACACTGACTTAATATAAATATTCTCTTTATAATTTAAACTACGGGAAAAGGAGGAGTTCATTTAATCACTAACATGTACATTCACTGTACATATCCATAATTTTGGGCAGTGCATGGAAACTTTAAAGCATTATGAAGTCTAATGACAAAATTTCCTCAGTATGATCTGCTTTGACAGACTTTCCATGCTAACTTTGTTTTTCAAAGCAGGCTGCCATCTCCATAACGATGTCCTAGAGTATATGTATCACTTCCGAAGTCAAATTTTTTTAATAACCATTACTTGGCACAGTCACAGATATCACATGGGCCCTGACATCACATTTCTGAACACTTTTTGCTTCTTCTACAGTCTCTGAACTGCATGGCAGAACTCTTCAATAACCCAATAAACATTTCAACAGAGTAACCTTATTAAAAAAAAAAAGGCTGTGAGTCAACGCCACGTGCCATTAAGTAATGCTCAGCTGGACTCACCAAAATTTCTGAATTTTAATTACAAGTAGATACTCTTCCACTGGTATTTCCTCCCAATAACCACCTTGTTAAAAAGCTCTCTGCAAGCCCTCAAGCAGCCACACAACCATGCCACCCCACCTCTCTTTATCCAATGCCTCCTGATAACAAGATGCTTCTCAATCTCTTGGATGAGCCAGTAGAAACACTGACTGCAAGGCCATGGGTGGACTTTAGGCTGAATTTGTCTGAATCCAGCTGTGGGGCCACTATAAACCTACAGGTTTGTAGGATCTGACCTTGAGCATTTGAATTGCACCTGCCAAGGCAAAAGCTGCATTTTGGCCCTCTCTTTTTGCAGTGATGTAAGAGGGATTTTAATGCCAGCTGGAATGCTGGATGAACCCTGACTTCAGCAGCAAGACCAAAAGAGATGACACAAGAGATCTCATTCCCCTCATCAGTAACAACTTGATTGTCACATCACTGGAAAAATTCAAAGCTGTTGCAGAGTTAGTCCAAGCAAAAAAAAAAAAACCAACAAACCTGCTTTTGAACAGAATCCATGATGTTCTTGAAGTCTAAATCATCATAGTAATTCTCAATTCCTCTTCTAATGTTATCGTTCAAAAATTTGATTGTCTAAAAAGTAAAAGAAAAACAAGATTCATGGGTTGCACAATGGGCACTTGGGCTGGAACAAAATTAGAAGAGCAGGAAAAAGTGACAAGTGTAACTGATGAGCACAAAAGAAAAGGTGCTTTTTTTGCCTTTTTTTTTTTTTTTTTTTTTTTAGGAAAAACCAAAGCACTAGTTAAAAACAAATCTTAGCACAACTCTGCAGAGACCAACCATCTGTTCTCCTCTACGGAAGCAGCCTCACTGCTGGGTTTGGGCTGGGAAGTGCCAGCAGTGCGACTCCTCTCATTGTTGAGACTCCATGCATCTCCCAGAGATGGTCCTGTTATCCCCAGGCAGGATCCCTCCCACTGGGCACTGGGGACCCTCATCACCTCATGGGTGACAGAGCAGTGGATCTGGGTGGTGGATCTTGGCACTCTGGTCTGCACCACACCCTGGGCAAAAAAACTTGACTGTGTCACCACCATCCATGAATTTTATTTTCCATGAATTTTCCATTAACTTGATTTTCCAAAGAGTCCATAATTGCCTGATAGAGAACTTTATTCCACATTAAATGGACAAAAAGGTGTATCTGTATGTTTTACAGTGGTTGTTTCGAGAAATATGGCAGTGGGGCAATGGCAGATACAAAATGGTATCTCCTCAGCATGACATATTAGAAATTAAATCAACAAAGTGTTTATAAAGTTCAGAAGACGAGAGAAAAGGAAAAAAAAAAAGAGTCTTTAGTTTTCAAGATCCAGCACAATCTCAGCAGAGCAAAAACAGGGCTAACCATAGCCAGAAGGTAACAACTTTTCTTTCAATCTAGCTGCTGAAATGGACAAAGTTAAAGCCTTACAGGTCAGAAAACCTGAAATAAACACACTCATCTTCTCAGTATTACAAACTGCAACACTTACAAACTAACCAGAACAAAAATTATTATTGCATCAGTGATGAGAAATAACACAGGACCCCCCTAACTAGTCACCTCATTTAGACTCTACAGATTTGACAAGGAAGTAGAGAAAGAAATGGGAAAAACGGGTGAGACATGCAAAACAAACAGGACTTAAATAGAGGCTACTACCCTAAGCTTCCATAAATACTTCCTTGTCCTCCCTATACTAACCTAAACTTCTCAATTAACCTTGAAAAACAAGGAGAGAAACCTGTCCCTAAGCATAGCTGTCCTGCTATAAATCAGAGCATAGAAATCTAGTATTTGCCACAGTGAATACATTTTTGTTTTACATCATTTCTAACTGAAAAATATAGTCTGCTGCTTTCTGTGCAGAAAAATCAAGGATTTAACACATGCATGCTCGTGTTACATGTTATATAGCACGCTCGTCAATGATGGAGTCTCCTATATAAATTAGTTATGCTGCTTATGGATGTGGGTAGGGAAGAGCTGTCCTTTAACTGAGGCAAAACATTGTGGCCACTAAAAAACAACAGTCTCCAAGTCTATCTGGAAACTTCCCAAATTAGCAGTCAGACCCAGGTGGCAAAACAGAAGAAAGCATTTTGCCATACACGAAGAGCTGGAAACTCATTTTGCCTGTATTGCACGTCTGTAGTTATCAGATTTTCTCTTAAGTTCTTTAATCTGGAATTCGTTTCCAGAATGGCGGCAAACCCCACCATCACTGAACCCTGAAGACCCTGAAAAGCCTGGACCTGTCTTCAGACCTCTATCAATTAGTGCTCAGGTGACAACTTGAACAGCTGTTATTTAGCATAGCTGAATCATATCAAAACCTAAAGCAAGCAGCTCACCTGATTCCTGAAGATCAGGGCCACCACTCCACCTGTCAGCTCGATCAGCAAGCAGATACCAAGGATGTACATGAACTGCAGGAAAACAAGTTCAAGTGAGTCATTAGACAGAACAACTCCAATTAAATTAGAAGTCTTAAGTCTAGCATTCAATTGCCAACAGACTTGGCTTTCAGCATGGCATTTTAAAAGAAGATATAAAATCATGAGTTTGTTCTTATAAAACTGCCAATGTCACAAGAAAGCCTTTTTTCCTCACTTAAACTGTTTTGGGCTTTGCCCAGTTGGCAATCACATTATTTTTCTGCTTTGAACAGACTCAAAACCGTTAGATGTAATTATCCTGCCAAGATACTCCTTTCCACAACAGCATCCCAGAGAAGCATATTGATGGACTGCTACAAACCACACCAAACTTCATGATTTTATGCTCCCTACAAAACCAGTACTTACCTGTTAGCTTTAAATTAGTGGATAAAGCAGCACCTTAGGATAATCCAAACCAACTTCTACACTGCCAGTGCTAAATCAAAGCAAAATTCCAGGCTTGGTACCTTTTAGTGTGTTGCTTCCCAAATTTATTTCCCTGTGTATATACACGTGCTCACAAATGCACTCACACACAACCATGTGTGCATCCACAACTGTCCATCAAAGCGTGTGCAAAATGTGAAAAATATGAAGAAATCCATAGCACCGTGACAGAGCTGCAACATGCCAGTACTTGAAATGTTTTTCCCACCTTTCAGGCATAAAAGTTGGGTGTTATGTGAATTTAGGTCTGCTGTATAACAATGAACTTCATCAGGAGTGAAGTTTTATGATCCCTCATCTGAAAATAATCCCTAATGCTCCCCTCTGAAAGCTGCTTTAACTTCTGTTAGCTCAGCGTCAGTGTCAGGAATTCACCAGACAGGTATCTTTTCTCCTGCTAAATCTGTAATCAGCCCAGGAAGCTGGCACTAGGGACTTGCTTTGTTGAATACCCAGCTGGGTTTGCCACCAGAACGGGAACAGAAAATGTTCCTGGCATCTGACACACCACCACGCTCAGTGGGAAAGGAGTGTAAGGAGGAGCTCTCAGTAAAATTCCAGTATAACTTCAAAATCCATCATTATTTCTGGCTTTGCCCTCCATAAGAAATGATGTATTTAGCATTTTGTTAAACTGAAGTGACACAACAAGGCCAGGGTTGGGTTGTGTCTTGAGCAACCTGATCTAGTGGAAGGTGTCCCTGCTCATTGCAAGGGAGTTGGACTAGGTGGCCTTTAAAAGGTCCCTTCCAACCCAAACTCTCTGTGATTCTGTGCAGGTGAAAACGAAGTTTGAACTCTTTAGTTTTAATTAGTCACACGTGCAGCTTCCATCTTCAACCACGGCACTACTGTCTTGCAGTGATTTTATGATGTGTATCCCATGTCGCCCGCTCTATGCCCAGAAATGAATTTTGTGCTTTTAAAACTGGGTGCAGGAGAAAAAGAGTCAAATGAACTTTTTCAAGGCAGTTTTGTGCTCCAAGGTCACTCTGGCTACTCCTCTCTGCGTTTTTCTGTGGTGGGGAGATAGCTGCTGCTTCTGCTGCTGCTGCTGCTGCAGAGAGCAGGAGGAAGCATCCTTCCTTGCTTTCCAGCCAGCTCTCGGCTCTGTTTCTCCAGAGAGAGACTGAGAGCTAAACTCTGTTTCCTTGGGACTTTGGCTTCTTCTTCTTTCNCTAAACTCTGTTTCCTTGGGACTTTGGCTTCTTCTTCTTTCTGGAACTGTGCAATATCACCAGAACAGAATCCGGGAGGCCTGGATTTCTCACAGGAGGGGCCTGTGCCGAAACCCCATCTCCGAGGAGGAGGAGAAAGACCATACCCACAGAAGGACTTAAAAATCTTCCAGGTTTCTCTCTACAGCAAGAGATTTTATTATTTAGTATTATTATTACTTTCCTGTGTGTTTGTTAAATAGTTTTGTTTCTTCTTCATTTTCCTCCAAGGAAATAGTTCTTTTTCCTAACCTGGTGAGGGAGGGGTGGCTGTAATCCACCTTCTATCAAGGATATTTTCCTCTGAATTTGTCTCAACCCAGTACAACTACCCAGGAATTTCCCTAAAATTCACCTTTTCAGAGGCACTGGGGAAAAAGCCTTGTCCCTTTCATGTCACCCTCAGGGCCCTTCTCTCAAAGGCCCGAGCTGCACATCTAACTTTGTGTGAACACACATTTCTCCATCTCCCCACTCATTCCACTTCCCAGGGGAGGACAGACAGACTCCAGCCACACCAGCCTGCCAGACATCAGGCAGAGACGACTTTCTCTCTTTAGCTGCTTCCTCTGGGTTGAATCAAGGAGTCAGCATCAACTGGTATGTCAACAACTGAGTTTGCACAAGACACACACCAACTGATAATAATAACTCACATTCCTGATTATTTTCCATAAAACCTTAAGTACTGGGAAGCTGCTTTTCTCAGCACTGGGCTCAGACCCTGGCTAGTTCTGTTGCAGGCAAGACCACATGCTGCTGCTCCCTGATGGAGGCACCACAGCCACTAAATTCAGATTTAATTAAAATTTTTTAAAAAGCAACTTCATTAAAGTATTTTTCAATGCAGACATAGTTCTGGATGTGAATTCAGAGGACAGTGAAAAGCAAAAGCAACAAGCCTTAGAAAGTAGGAATAAAAATCCCAACACTTACTGCTTGCAGAAGGCATAAATTGTCTCTTAAAGAAGCCAGTACACCCACAAAGGATACCAGGAACATTATAATGCCCAAAAGAATTAAAATAATTGCTGGGGCAAGAAAGGCACTTTCTAGAGTTTTGTACTTCTGTCTTTCGATTTCTGCATAAATCCCAACGGCAAGGACAAGGGCTCCGATCACCTGGAAACAAAGGAGAAACAGAGGACAGCAGGGATGTTACGCTTTCTCGCAGAAAAAACACAGAGACGACAGGTTGTGAGTACACAGGAACCTGTCACCGCTCACTTCAGGATTCATTATAAACAATGAAACACCTAAAGCAGAAGTTTGGATAAAAAAAATTAAAAAAAACCTCAAAGACTAAAGCAGAAAAAGAGCTGAGTTGGAAAAATAAAGAAATTTGTTCATTTCAAAAATATATTTCACCATGTTTTAACATTCTGGAAGTTAAACAAATCAAAATATACATCACCGGCTGAAATGTAATCTATTACCATCTGAGATCACATATATTACATATATGAGCACTGCCACAGCATTAATGACCCTCCTTTGCATGTCTGTCTGTCCTTCTCTGTGTGTGTGTATAAATATACAGAAATATGTATGTGTCTCTAAAATAACACAGTTTCTAAGCTGGTCTGAAAGTGGCCTATCTGTCCTTTCATATTAACTCCTATTGTATTTAGGCTGAGTAAATACAGTCAGGTATTTCCTATACCTCCACTCCTCCTACCATCAGGGGAAAGGCTCCAGATTTAAAACTAAAAAACAAAAACAACCCACGTTTGAAATTATGCCACTTTCTTAGGCCACTACCAAATAACACAGACAAGTGAAATAGGAAGAGACATATTTCATTTAACAAGGTAAAGACATTTCAACCAAAATAATTAATTTAGTCAAAATCATTTGACTTAATTAATTAAACTATTAACTATCAGGTATTAAAACTACGGTGTGCTTCAAATCACTTTGAATTATGTTCAGTTAATTAAAATAAAAAATAGCCCACAATACTTAATCACAAAAATTGCAGTGGGAAAACTTTCCTGCTGACTCCAACAGCCAGATGCATCCTCAGGGAAGAGACCAGACACAAATCAATCATTTTGGAAATCTGATAAACAGCATTCCCCTTTCCTGACCTGACATTTCCATAGGAAACACAAGCATCTGCACACCAATGCTTCTTAATTATACTTCTTAATTTTTAATTTCACTTCTTAATTTTGGATATGACACAGTATAACCTGGACAAAGGGCTAGAGGGACACACAATGTGAGTTACAAGTTCATGAGCCAAACAGTTGAAAAACTTTATTAATTATGGTATGTCTTAAAATAAATAACAACTTACTGGAAGTTCTTGATTTTCTAGTGGAATGAATAATAACACCAAAGGAAAATATGTAGGGAGTGCCGCCAGTTTGTCATTTAAGAGAGAAAATTGTCAGAAGGGTTCACCCACAAAAAGTAAATATACTGAAGCTATTTAAAAAGCAACTGAAAATTTGACCAAATTGAGAGAAACCCCAAAACCAGGTTCTCCTGCAAACACTAAAGTGCCATTAACAACACTAACTCTTGCCTGGTAGATCCCTTGCTTAAAGAGTAAAAAACCAAACACTGGACATAAACCACGGTATTAAAGCGTGATAGGGATTATCAGAATTTCAGGAGAGTGTTGTTTAAAGACTTGAACATTTTACTGAAATGTCTTTTTCTTAACCTTAGTTTTCTCATCAAAGCATTAAATTTCAAGTGGTTTTTGACTAAAAGGTGTCTGTAAGTAAAATACAAGATACTTCCTACTTTAAGAGGTTAAGATATATAAATACATATAGCATCTTTATATACAGATATCTTCACCCATTTTCACTTCCATTTTTGCTCCCACACCCTTCAAGATTTATGTTCTCATTACCTCCTATTTTTTTAAGCATTTAATAAAAATATTTTAAACCTTTAATGTGGTGAAACCAACAGCAGCAATTATTTATGGCAAGCAGATGTGCTAACCCAGCAGTCATCCCACAGACTCTCTTCTCTTCCTGTGCCTGGGGGTGGGAACACAACTCTTATGTCGGGAACGCACCGACACACAGACTGGCTACATCCTGCATCCTTCACAGCAGCTCCCAGTTCGGCAATTCCAGTTGTGTACACAGGAAAAATTAACTGCCCTTGACTCACAATAAATGAGCATCCACCAGCAAATACCAGGGGATTTCTCTGGGGCTTTTGCATGCACAGAAGTTGCTTTCCCAAGAGAAAGGAGAAGCATTTATTTATAAGCAGAGGCTTTAACCCTGTATTTACAGTGCTTTTTCTTAAATAAAGCTCAACAACAGTACCTTCTGTT
Organism: Vireo altiloquus; assembly: GCA_013396875.1. Taxonomy (NCBI): domain Eukaryota; kingdom Metazoa; phylum Chordata; class Aves; order Passeriformes; family Vireonidae; genus Vireo; species Vireo altiloquus. The sequence goes on from VZRF01015599.1 coordinate 203,774, forward strand.
TAAAATGCAGGATTTTGTTTCAGCTGGGTAAGAAAATTGCATTATAGCCCCATTCACCACTGAAAGAGTTGTCTGGAAAAGTTACAGTGACAACTAGTTTTTTAAAAAGCCCTGGATGGCAGGGAAAGACCACAAGGCCTGTAGCAAACATCCCCTCCGACACTCCCAGCGATGCTTTAATTTCCTTTCTGCTTTGGATAAGGCTGATATTTAGTTCATGGTAGTTTAAAGCCATCCTGGGGATTCAAATCTGGGTGTTCATCACTCATAATGTACCAGAGGAACAGCAACAGCAGGGAGGGAATTGAATGAACTCAGCATCCAGCAGGTCAAAACCCCAAACAGCAGCAGAACATCACAAACCACCCAATATTAAAGAAAGCCAATACTCCCACAGCCAAGCTTTACTTCCATTTACACTAATTAAAGAAAAAAAAAGAAAATACAACAAACTCAGCAAGAATAACAGTGCTGAAAAGAGAATCAGGCGACTGACATTTACAGCTGATGAGATCTGCTTCGCTAAGCTGGAATAAAAGAAAATTCTGAGAGCGAAGCCCACACGCCTCACACAATCCGGTGTGTGTCTGGCCCCAGCGCCAGCAGGATGCTGCCCAGCACCAGTCTTCCCAGGGCAATTCCCCATTATTCCCCATCCTTCATTCCCCTTCTCACAGCCCCCATCCTCCCCCCTCCCAGAGCTAACCATCTCCCTGGCACAGCCAACAAATGGAAGCTCTCACTTATAAACGGGGGCAGAGCATTGAAAATCCAGAGCGAGCAACTACAAAGAGTAAATAAAATCCTCAGGCTGCCTGAAAGAGGCTTTGTCCTCCACGGACGCTCCAAGAATGGTTTCAGAAGGGCCCTTTCTCTGCCACCAGATGAATGTTTACATCCCACCAGCAAGGGCCCTTGCCGCCAACAGAAAACGCAGAGCAGACAATGCACACGGTCCTTCAAGAAGGACATGCTGCAAAAACAGGGTTTGAAAAATAACACAACAAATTTGAATTTCCCTTTTCCAAAACTCACAACTGCAAAATAACTATGGAGGAACACAGGGAGCACCAGGAGCCGAAACTCAAGGGTTGGTTTGTCTGCTAAGACAGACAAAAGATATCCAAGATCCCAGAAAGCCTGAATTACACTCAAACACTTTGCGTTTCAATTTTTGTTCATTAAACCATAGGCTGAATCTGACACTATCAAACCTGGTGATTCTAAGCCTCTTCTCCCACACAGAAAAGCAAAAGCCTTATGCTCCCAACTGGTAAATATCATGACAGACAAAAACAGACCAGCCAAACTAGAACTGAAGCCATGTTTAAAGTGAAAAAGACAGGAAGAAAAAACCCTGCCTGAGCACCTCTGACATCAGCACCACCTGAAGGCAGCCATCGTCCCAGTATCCCAGAGCCTGAAAAAAGCACGGTGCTTACAGAGAGTACTTGCAAAAAGCCCCATGGGCTCCTTCCAGCCCAGGGGGTGCCTGGTGTGGATTTATCACATGTCAGAAGTCAGTGGCCACAGTCTGGACCCATCATCTGGGACTTTCTGGCTTTGCCAAACACCTGGATGAGGAGAGCAAGTGCCACACACCTGTAAACTCTAAAGCGTGACAGTCTCACCCTGAGAAGGCTCAGGAGAGGACATACCCAATACACCGAGCAGTGACGTCGTATGACAAAGGCTCTATTTTCCCACCTCCCCTGCAGGACAGAGCCGCATTTTAATAAGCACATGAATTATTTTTACCTACCAAACTTCCAACCTCCGCAAGTCCCCATCTGCCAAAACCAGTTTGTCAGTCCCTCGGGAAGGACAGGGCGCTGCACCCACAGCCACGAGTGTGACACCCGCGGCCACGGGCGTGACAGCCGTCACCTGAGCCGCGGAAACATCCATCTATTGCTAAACGCCGGAGCCCTGCGCACCGGCGGGACCGGGGTGCGGGACTGCCCGCTCCGAGCCGCGCCCCCCACACCCCCGGAGCGCCGCTCACCCAGAAGGTGGTGGAGTAGGTGATGAGGGTGAGCTTGAGGCAGAGGTAGGAGAGCCGCCCGCAGTACCGCGCCTGCTCGGCGTCCCCCGCCGCCATCCTCCCGCGGCACCTGCCGCCGCCGCCGCCGCCGC